>SKCR01037446.1:0-96502 GCA_019454045.1 Zanthoxylum bungeanum
ACATAAAACGTTAACAAGTCATTTCACATTTGTGTCTATCTTCTTCAACTGATAAAAAACTGATGAAGACAGTTCAAAAAACAGAACACAAATTTCCTCCGACTTTAATAAGTCTTATTATCATGATTTTATAAATAAATTGTTTGGCTACACACAATTACAATATTAAAAGGTTTGTTGATAGTACCAAATAATTACAACACAACTAGGATTTCATGCAAATTCACCGAGCAATCAGCTTAGTTACTGTCACATCATTAACAGAAGACTTTGTCCCGGTACTAGAGTAGTCTGTCTCAATTTCAACTCTCCTCATTGAAAATGTAGGTGGTTTGGGGGAAGGAAGAATTGTTTCATTGCTTAACATAAAAACAACAGTCGACATGTTTGGCCTGTCTGTTGTTCTGTCTTGCACACACAAGAGTCCTACTTGAATGCACCGCATAGCTTCTGGAGCAGATATTGAATTAGCCAGGGACGAGTCAACTATCTCCAGGGGTTTTTCCTCAGTCCAGAATTCCCATACCTTTCAAGTATATCAATCATAAATTAACATATGAACAAACTTCTTATATAAGAATAAAGAATCTATTGCCAAGGCAATGTCAAAAGCATTTAACTTACATATTTTATCAGATTTGAAGAATCATCATCATTAAAGATTCCTGTGTTCTTCTTGCCACTTATGATCTCCAATAATAGGACTCCAAAACTGAAGACATCTGATTTCGTAGAGAATAGGCCTCCAAGTGCATACTCTGGTGACATATAGCCACTGCAAGCCATTAAAATTGGTTTTAATTATCTGCCATAATTTGCTTTTCGCATCTAAAGTTACAATAAACTAAAATAAGCAAAATAAATTTTATGTTCTCTTACAATGTGCCAACCACCCTGTTTGTATTTGCTAATATCTCCTCTCCTCCAAATACTCTGGCTGTACCAAAATCTGAGATCCTTGGATTCATCTCTTCATCTAGAAGAACGTTACTAGCTTTTAAGTCTCGATGGATAATTCTTAACCTGGAATCTTGATGTAGATAGAGGACCCCTCGAGCGATCCCTAAAATTATGTCAAAGCGCTTTTTCCAATCCAATAATTGCTTCCTTGATTCATCTGCTTCAGTTCACATTATATCGTATTTGTTACAACAGGAAGGCAACAAACTAAGTAGATATCAGGTGCATGCTTAAGGAGTCGTACCGAAAATAAAGTAGTCCAAGCTTTTGTTAGGCATGAATTCATAGATTAACATCTTTTCATCTTCTTCTATACAACAACCCAAGAGCTTTACAAGATTTCTGTGTTGAAGTTTTGCAATCAATGAGACCTCGTTTTTGAATTCCTCAATTCCTTGTCCTGATGTTGTTGATAACCTTTTGACAGCTATCTCCTGTCCATTCGCTAATTTACCCTGGAATTGTATTATTCAGATGCATTTATATCAATCCAAGAAAACTATTTTAAGATTGTGATTGCTCTAATTCTAGGAAGACTCAGTGGTATATTTGAAATGAAAGTCAAAAGAAAATTTTTTTGATGCAAGGAAGATTACCTTGTAAACTGGACCAAAGCCTCCTTGTCCAAGCTTATTATTAAGGGAATAATTATCTGTTGCTGCCAGCACAGTGCTTAGTTCAAAGAATGTCACATCTACATTCCCAGATTCTCTGTTGCCTTTTTTACTAACAGAGGTCTCATGCTCAGACGATCTCATGGTTGAATTCAAAAATAACAATTCACGTCGCCTTTGTCTTTTCCTTTGACCTAGATGAGATTATGCATTCACACATCCAGAAGAAACAGTAACCATTCAACATCATTTTTGTATGAAAATTTAATCATAAGAAACTTAAACTATATGAGACAATGGAAAGTAAGGCACTTGTACACATTTGCACAATTTTTGCATAATCTTGCATTATGTTTTGAATGTGATTCTAGTAGATATGTGATTTCCTTTATAATAATGGTATAAAAATCGAGTGCCTTGTACTAATATGCATATTCATATGATTTAATGTGCTTGGTAAGTTCCGAAGAACAAACCACAGAGAAGATATTTCTGAGGAACTCATGGTGGCTAATGGTATGATTGTTACAGTTTTTGATTACCTATCCTTCTAGCAAGCCTTCTCCACAAGAAAAAGTAGCATAAGCCCAGCAGAAGAAGTCCGAGAACAACTGGAACAGTAATAAGAGCAAGGTTCCTTTTCCTTTGTCGGTTGCTTCTAGAGTTTCTCTGTGCTTCTGCAGCTGCAAATATCAGTTTGTAATCAGCCAAGAGGGTTCCAGGTAAGCTCTTTCACTTATTATTATCTTAATACTGAGGTTAAAAAAGATTTTATAAATTATTTATGTGTTACAAACTAGTTTATGTTGTGATTCTTTGATTCCTGAAGAGTGTATTAAAAAGTGTTTGAATTTTTTTTTTTTTTAAAAAAAAAAAAAAAAAAACCTCACTCTCTATATTTTCTAACCTTTCGTGCCTTGAAACTTAATATTTTTGGATGCCTAAACCTCACAAATGAGATCCGTATTTATAGCAAAACTTAGACTCATAATTTCAACAAATGAATAATAATCCACCGAAAATAATTTTGCCCATTTTTGGTAGTTGCACCAAACCTTTGAAATGGAGGATATGGTGAGGATCAAACTTTGACAACAAAGAACAAAGATGGAAGTCAGCTGGATCCTTCAATTCTCCCCCTCTAGCTGCATCTGAATCGATTATCACCTAACAGCTATCCCGGCTATGTCTATGCACAGCTCTACCTTGTCCCGAGTAATCACCTTTGTTAACATGTCGGCTGGATTCTCATATGTATGGATCTTCACTAGTCTCATCAGTTGTTGATCCATCACCCCGCGTATCCAATGATAGTGAATATCGATGTGCTTCATCCGGGAATGATACATTGAATTCTTGTTTAAGTTCATAACACTCTGACTATCATAGTGTATCTTATATTATATCTGCTTAGATCCCTAATTCTTGGAGAAAACGTTTTAGCTGCAACATTTCCTTTCCTATTTTCACTGCTGCAATATACTCGGCTTCTGTTGTGGATAATGCAATACACCTCTGCAATCTTGACTGCCATGACACAGCTCCCCCTGCAAAAGTGTACAGAATACCTGATGTAGAATTTCTACCATCAAGATCTCCTTCCATATCTGAATCTGTATAGTCTTCCAAGATTGGATCAGCTCCCCCGTAGCACATACATAACTTTGATGTACCCTTGAGGTACCTAGGAATCCATTCGACTGCCTCCCAGTGTTTTTTTCTTGGATTAGAGAGAACACGGCTCATAACACCCACTGCGTGAGCAATATCTGGCCTGATACATACCATAGCATACATTAAGCTTCCAACTACTGAAGAATATGGTATTGATGACATCTCCCGTATTGGATGAGGAACACAAACTCTTGCTCAATTTGAAGTGGTGCCCTAGCGGAATGCTGACAGGTTTGGCATTTTGTATATCGAATCTCCTGATTACCCGTTCAATATAATTCTCCTGTGAAAGCCACAACCTTTTGTTGTGTCTGTCTCGAACTATTTGCATTCCCAAAATCTGTTGAGCTGGTCCTAAGTCTTTCATGTCAAAAGACTTAGAGAGTTCATTCTTCAGCTAGCTGATCTTCGCTGCATCTTGTCCAACGATCAATATGTCGTCCACGTATAATAGAAGAGCAACGAAATTTCCATCTGGAAACCTTTGAATGTAAACACACTGGTCTTCTGTAGTTATTTTGTAGCTTTGACTCACCATGAACGAGTCAAACTTCTTGTACCAATACCTTGGTGTTTGCTTGAGTCCATACAAGCTCCCTTGCAAACAAGGTTCTCTTTTCCTGAAACCTTAAAACCTTCTAACTGTTCCATGTAGATTTCTTCATGTAGATCACCATGAAGAAATGTTGTCTTAACATCCATCAGTTCAAGCTCTAGGTTCAAGCTGGCTACCAATCCTAGGATAACTCGGATTGAAGCCAGTTTTACAACTGGTGAAAAAATTTCATCAAAGCCGATTCCCTTTTTCTATAGAAATCCTTTGCTACTAACCGAGCTTTGTGTTTCACCACATTTCAGCTGCTATCTTTCTTCAGCTTGAACACCCATTTGTTATTCAGTGCCTTCATATCTTGCGAGAGCTTGACTATCTCATAAGTATGATTCTTTTTGCAGAGATTCTATTTCATTCTGCATTGCGTGCATCCATTTTCCTATGTCTTTATGAGATACGGATTCTTTGAAATTTTCTGGCTCCCCCTCGTCATTAAGTAGAATATAGTTAGATCCCGAGTATTTGGTTGATGAAATCCGGCCTTGCTTAGATCTTCGTACTTGTAGTTCACTGGTTTCTGTAGGTCTGTTGTCACCCAGATCTGTGGATGATCATGTAGCCTCTGATGGAACGGGTTGCTGCTCCCCTGCTCAACACCCTATTCTTCCTCCTCTGGTTCTGCTTCTGGCATTTCATCATACACCCCATCATTATCTGTGGCCACCCGTATTGGTGTTGGGGGTTGTGTCTGAATTTGAATCAGTTTTGTTGACACTGGAATTAAAAGACATCTTTGGCCTTTCAATGTCATCTATTGTCTGGTCTTCAAGAAACACTGCATCTGTACTTCTGATGACCATCTTTTCCTTCATATCTCATAAGCTGTATCTGAATTCCTTGTCTTCATAGCCTATGAAGATGCATGAAGTAGTCCTTGCATCGAGCTTTTGCCTAAGCTCATTGGATACGTTGCAAAGGCTAAACAGTCGAATGTTCTAAGGTGAGAATATGATGGATTCTTACCATATCACACTTTCTCCGGAATCTCAAAATTCAACAGTACAAATGGTGATATTTTGATCAGGTAGCAGACGGCACGAACAGCTTCTCCCTAGAATGGCTTTGGCAGCTTAGTCATGCTGATCATGCTTCTGACTTTCTCTATAATGGTGCGATTCATTCTTTCAGTAACATCATTATGTTGTGAGGTGCGTGGAACAGTCCTTTCATGTCGAATGTCATGTCTTTACATTAGGTATCGAACTCTCTGAAAATGTACTTGCCTCCATTAACTGTACGGATGCACTTCAGTTTTTTCCCTGTTTCACGCTATACCATGGCATGAAACAGTTTGAAATTATCCAAGATTTGATCCTTGGTTTTCAGGAAATACACCCACACTTTTCGAAAAGCATTGTCAATGAAAGTCAGAAAGTATTTATTACCGCTTAGTGAATTAACCTTAAAAAAAACCACAAACATCAGATTATACTAGATTGAGAAACTCTGATATTCTCGTAGAAGAAAAATTAAAAGAGACTCTATGTTTCTTACCGAATAGAAAGTGATTGCAAGGATCTAGAGCAACATTCTTGGAGACAATGATTAGATCATTCTTTCTCAAGGTAGACAACTCTTTCTCACTCATGTGACCGAGTCTCTGCTGCTACAGATTTTGAAAAGCCTCTTATTCAGTTACATTGAGGCTTTCTGCACATATCTTCACATGAGTCTTGTATAAAGTGCCGCAAATATGTCCCCAGGTGACAACCATGACACCTTTTATCATTCTCCATGTGTCATTGCTAAAGTGGCTAGCATAACCCTGTTTGTCAATGGCTATTCCCGCGAGTAGATTGAGTCAAAGTTCTTGAACATGTCTCACATCCTTCAGAGGAACCGGTATTTCCCATCTTCACTGCACTAAAGTCTCCTGCTTTGTATGTTGTGAAGAAGTCACTGTGAGAGGTGACATGGTAGGATGCTGCAGTATCTACTACCAACTCAACATCTTGAGTTGTGGTGTGAAGGCGTGTTTCTTCCTGGATGGAGCAGATGGCTACATCTCCTGAGACAACTATTAATGTCTCTGCATCGTTGTTCTTCAGCTGGGAATTGCCTTGACCCTTCTCTCGTTGTAGTTTTCGGTAATTCTTCTTTAAGTGTCCTTCTATGCCACAATAGTGACATTTATAGGTAGGCTTTCTTCCGTCTGTGGATTTACCTCCATTTTTGCTTCTACCTCTCCCTCTACCTTAATTTTTATCTCGTTGTCTTCCTTAATTCTCTGTGACGAGGGCTTGTGTCTGATTTGTGCCCACGTATTTTCTTCTGGCCTCCTCATTTGACAGGGTATCATTTACCATAGGAATGGTAAGTTTTCTCCTGAAGCCGAATTACTGAGAGTAACTGAGTAGTAAGAGGGCTTGTACTTCATCTCTCAGTTGCATGTCTACTACAAACAGCTGATTCGTCAGGCATTGGAACTCATTGGTGTGTTCTGCAACGAAAATTCCACTCCGTAACTTCAAGTTCACCAAATGCCTCATTATTAAGGCTTTATTCTGAGTTGTCTTAGCCTGATACATGTCTTCCAGCTTCATCCACATTTCGTAAGTATTTGTATCCTGTGCTACGTGGTGGAAGACGATGTGGCCGATCTACAGCCTAATCTGACATAAAGTTCTGTTTTTGACTTTATTCCAATCACTCTCTTTAATAGAATCTGGTCTCGCTCCTTTCACCTCGATTATATCAAACAGATCTTTGTAGTGAAAATTATCTATCATTCGAGCCCTCTAGAGGATGTGATTGGTTGCTGTCGGCTTGATCATCCCACCATGAGAGGAATCTTCCATTTCCATTTTAAGTCTAAATTTTAAAATGAAAATAGGATAAAATCGGAGTGGATTTTCACAAATCGAATGTCATCGTTACGTATAGAACAGTCGAAAATGGTGGATTTGACTCTTCGTTGGTCCAAATCCAACTCAAGTATCGATTTGTAAATTTCTAAATTTTTCGGAGATAAAATATAAATTTCCGAGACTTCACAGAGCTCAATGAAATTTACCATGAATATTGATGTGGCTACTGACGTGGCAGATACGTGGCAGATGATGTGGCTGCTGACTGGATCAGAATGCTGACGTGGCTGATGACATGGCGACACGTGGCTGCAAACTCTTCGATGACATGGTAGCTGACTCGGCGCTGACACGTGATGATGTGGTGCTGACGTGGCTGCTGACATGGTCGTCTTCAACCTTTAGCTGGTGCGTGTGGCATGTGATGCATGTGGGAGCGCGTGGGTTGGCTAGTGGATGACACGTGCAGCGCGTGAGGGCGTCTCTGATCTTTGTTTGATCGCTGGATAATACCACCGTACTCATCTCGACGTGAAAAAGCTGATGGTATGCTCAAAATTAATTTTTGATAGCTTTCCCGAAACTCGAATTTTCCAAACCGAGTTCTGTTCTTCGGTTTTACGTCCCCCAACGTATAACCAAAGCTACTAATACCACTGGTTGTGATTCTCCGATCACTGCAGAATGTTTATGAGAAAAAATCGAATTCTATTACTACAAGAACATAATTTACAAGTATTTGAAATTCTACAAAAAAATCTCACTTTCTACACGCTTTAAGCTTTGAAGTTTAATATTTTGAGATGCCTAATGCTCACAAATGAGTTATGTATTTATAGCATAACTTAAGCTCACAATTTCAATAAATGAATAGTAATCAACTGAAAATAATTCTGGCCATTTTTTATAGTTGCACCAAACCTTTGAAAATGGTGGCACTGCCTGGGACCAAACTTTGACAATAAAGAATAAAGATAGAAGACAGATGGATCCTTCAGTTGAATAAAATTTCCTATAATGAAATTTCACCATGCTTGAACCCAGTCAAATTTCAGCTCAGCTAGCACAAACAATACAATAAAATGGACTGTCAAACAAGTTTACTCATAAAATATTCATTTGGTTTTTTGGCAATCTCAGTCTACCTTTGAACCAATTCACCAATTATATTGACTCAAGAAATTCTTTTACCTCATTTCTTGATAAGCTTCAACAGAATTAGAATCAACTTCTACTGAGTATTATATATTTATTGCAAATGACAGCTGTCAATTGTGTGATGAATAATTAACCAACAAGGCATAATAATGATAAAAGAAAATATTAGTTGAGAAAAGACATTTTACCTAACTCAGCCGCATCAACACAACAACATACAAATCCTGACCACCATTTGTATATGTTCTTGTATCATTCATATCCATGTGATATATCAAGCAACCAATCCCTCCATTAGTCTCAGCATAAGCGCTTGCGTAAGCCCAGCACGAACAATTGCTCAAGCACTTTTCCTCACACGCTTTCAATCCCAAATTCATGTCCACATGTGCAAACAAAGTATCCGGAACCTTCACACGTGCCAACTTTATGAATCCTTCTCCTTTTTGACACGTGGACATCCCCTGTTTCTTCTTGCACCCGCCTGAACCGTCTCTCAAGAACCATTCTTTCGGATACTTGGGTTCAAACCCGGGTAGGCACGTGCATTCAAACATCTGCATGATACGGGTTGCAGTTACTATTTGACCCGCAATGGCCGTAGTAGTCACACTGCTCCTTTGGAGCGGACCAGAAACCGATCCATCTATGATCCTGATTACTCCAAGTAAAACGTTGCTGGAATCCGGACTCGTTCACTATCATTCTTGATAATATAGAAGGATCATTTAGACTATAATATACGAATACTTCATCTTGATTATCAACGAAAGTAATATTGAAGATGAAATTTCTGGTCATCTCAGGTACACCCCGCTCAATCTTTGCCCCGTCCAAGATCCGGCCCGCCACCACTTAGCATCACCCTTGTATAATGACACTTGTGAAAATCCAGCGAGGTCCATCCTGAAAGAAAAGTTGCCGGTTCCAGGGTCATCCGGGGATTTCCAAGCTGTTAAGTATCTGTTAAGACCAATTCGCTTATTCCATCCAAGCCTAATATTTGGAAGCAGAGTATCTGTAGGATGATCAAAACTTTCCCACCATGTTTCTCTGGAATTATTACGGACCAAAACAAGATTTCCTGAATCTAAAAGCTGAGCTATAGTGTTTCCCACTGACGTGTCCGAAATATTTGCACGCCAGACAGGAACTGTACTTTGGTTTCTTTCGTACAGAACAAGGTTTCCTTGACTGTTAATTGAAAGAATCCCCGATGTATCATTTATAGGATTGTCTCTGTTTGCGACCCAGACAACTGTTTGCTCCGAAATTTGATTATACCAAATTCCTACGTAACGTTTTCCAGAGTTGCCTGGACTGAAAAATCCAAGCGCATATATTTTTCTGCTGGAGACTATAACATCACCATCTTTAATGGGTTGGTTTGATGTTATTGTGTCAATTGAAATGGAGATTTGTGAAAGATAGAAGAAAAGTAGAGTGCTCAGCAACAATTTTGGCAGGATCCATGGTTTTTCATTTGTTTGACAATGAAGAAAAGGAAAGCTTGAGAGGTTGCTCAGGATTTAATTGCTATACGTACTGGTCATATCATATATTAAATAAAAGTGGGACTACTATTTACTACATTAATTATGCGGCTATGGAAACAATAATTAACGGGGCCGTTGTTGGTATTTAAAAATTATTTATCTTGACAAAGACTTGCTTCATAGTTCATATGGCGTCAAATTATCTAGCCAGTTTGATTTTTCTACAATAAGACGAGACTGTCACATTACGTGGTTAAACTGATACGTCATTGATAGGTCGTATCTAAATCAATTTTTACTTGTTCACGTGTATATGACTCATGAGCTCAGTTAATTGTCCTTGGACTTGGTTTGTCAAACATGAGAGTGCAGATATTTTTACCTGTTATGATTCACCGATCATTTTAGAGAGGATTTTGAGGAAAAAATCGAATTAAATTCTATTACTATCAAGAATAGATACAAATGTTTACAAAGTATAAACACTTAACAAAACCTCACTTTCTCTCTGTTTTCTACACTCTCTGGGATGATTTCGTTCACTGAAATGCTATGAATTTATAGTACAAAGTTTGGTTACTGTACACCCTAATCACTGCCTGATTTGGTGGCACCATTTGCTCATATTTGTTGACTATCATGAATGAGAATCAAAGCCACAAATCAAGCCACCGAAAGGTTCTTTGTTGTTTCTGCTGGATGCATGATGGAAGATGGATATTTGCTGGATCATTACAATTCTCCCCCTCCAGCTGCATCCGAAACAATCGTCATTTGACAGCTATCCCGGCTATGTCTCTGTACAGCTCTAGCTTGTCCCGAGTAACCACCTTTGTTAACATGTCCGCTGGATTCTCATCTGTATGGATCTTCACTAGTCTCAGCAGTTGTTGATTCATCACCTCGCGTATCCAGTGATAGCGAATATCAATGTGTTTCGTCCGGGAATGATACAATGAGTTTTTGCTCAAGTCCAGAGCACTGTGACTGTCACAATGTATCTTGTAATCTGTTTTCTTGATCCCTAACTCTTGGAGAAAATATTTTAACCACAACATTTCTTTTCCTGCCTCAGCTATAACGATGTACTCAGCCACTGTTGTGGATAATGCAATACACCTCTGCAATCTTGACTGACATGACACAGCTCCCCCTGCAAAAGTGTAGATGAATCCTGATGTAGATTTCCTACCATCAAGATCTCCTACCATATCTGAATCTGTATAGCCTTCCAAGATCGGATCAGCTCCCCCGTAACATAGACGAAACTT
Source organism: Zanthoxylum bungeanum (assembly GCA_019454045.1). Taxonomy (NCBI): domain Eukaryota; kingdom Viridiplantae; phylum Streptophyta; class Magnoliopsida; order Sapindales; family Rutaceae; genus Zanthoxylum; species Zanthoxylum bungeanum. The sequence continues at coordinate 10,594 of SKCR01037446.1, forward strand.
CGTTGTGCCCTTGAGGTACTTGAGAATCCATTTGACTTCCTCCCAGTGTTGCTTTCCAGGGTTAGAGAGAAAATGACTCACTACACCCACTGCGTGTGCAATATCTGGCCTGGTACATACCATTGCATACATCAGACTTCCAACAGCTGAAGAATATGGTATCGATGACATCTCTTCTATCTCTTTCTTGGATGAGGGACACGAACTCTTGCTCAGTTTGAAATGGTGCGCTAGCGGAACGCTGACTGGTTTGGTTTTATGTTATCAAACCTCCTGATAATCCGTTCAATATAACTCTCATGTGAAAGCCATAACTTCTTGTTCTGTCTATCACGAACAATCTCCATTCCCAAAATATGTTGAGCTGGTCCTAAGTCTTTCATGTCGAAAGACTTGGAGAGTTCCATCTTCAGCTGGCTGATCTTCGCTGCTTCTTGTCCAACAATCAACATGTCATCTACATGCAGTAGAAGAGCAACGAAATTTCCATCTGGAAACCTCTGAATGTATACACACTGATCTGCTGGAGTTCTTTTGTAGCCTTGACCCACCATGAATGAGTCGAACTTCTTGTACCACTGCATCGGTGTTTGTTTGAGCCCGTACAAGCTCTTTTTTCAGCTTGCAAACAAGGTTTTCTTTTCCTGAAACCTTGAATCCTTCTGGCTGCTCCATATAGATTTCTTCATTCAGATCACCATGAAGAAATGCTATTTTGACATCCATCTGTTCAAGCTCCAAGTTCAATCTGGCTACCAATCCTAGGATAACTCGGATTGAAGCCATTTTTACCACTGGTGAAAATATCTCATCAAAGTCAATTCCCTTTTTTCTGTAGGAATCCTTTGACCACTAGCCGAGCTTTGTGCTTCACCACTTTTCCGCTGTCATCTTTCTTGAGCTTGAATACCCATTGTTCTTGTAGGCACTTCATTTTCGCATATAAAGCCCGATGATGAGTATCGTATGGAGACACTACCTCTTTAGTTGTGAAAGCCGCGGGAAACGGACGTTGGAAGGGTAAAGTTGGAAATTAGCATTTTGTCAGATTTAACTCGCTTGTTTCGCTTCGGGTTCGCTTGTTGGACCTCTGTTTTTAAACACACCAAGCCCAAACTAAAATAATTAAAACATTTAAAATGCATGTCACAAATTAAATTAAAACCAATTAAATTAAACCTAAATTAAAATAAATCACATTCCTAATTTAATTAAATCACCTACCAATTTAAATAAATCATATCCTTAATAATAATTAAAAATATCTCCCAATTAATACACAAATTATATTCCTTCTCCAACAAGGTAAACCCCATCCCTTGGCCTATAAAAAGAACCCTTAACCCACACATTCAACCCTGGCTGATTCTCACAAAAAAAACACATCAAATAAACCCTAAACACTCGGCCTTCACTCCTCAGCCTTCTCTCTCTCCCATCTCTCACGTAAACAAACACAAAGAAAACCCTTCTCACAACCCTTCTCACAGCCCTCCACTCACGCCACTTCCACAAGTAAGCAGCCTCCTGACCTAGCAAATCAACGCACAATCACCACATATCTTTGCCATTCAACGCCATCTGCACCCTTGCTTAGCGCCTAACCTCACTCAACCCTTAACTTCGTAGCAACACGTCCCTAAGCCTTCGCACACACAAAGCCCTACAGCCCACTAATCACTGCCACACACCCACGCCATCAACAAAAGCAAACCACACTGCCACAAAGACACCTGCACTCCACTCATACAAAACACACACTTTCACTCAACACACACACACGTCAAAGCCGCACCAAGCATACGCCTCACTCACATACCCCTTAGCATTCACGCACCATAAGCCAACAGCCCCCCTGACCTAGCTCACACTCACGCTAAAACCACATTCAACAGCAACTTCATGCAGCCACACCACCTACAACCAATCAGCCCACACGTAGCACATACCTCTTTGCTCCACGCCTGCCCATTTGCTTACAAGCCCTCACGCAAACCAGCCACCTGCCCCCTTTTCTCACTGCCGCAAATACCCTTGCAAATTCAGCCAACTCACTGCCGAGAATAACCTTCCCCCACTGCCAGTGATTCACGCCAATCTGACCCTTAAAACAGCCTAGAAAACACCCCAAAACTGCACCAAAAAAACTGCATAAAACAATCCCAAAAAACCCGCACAAACAGTCCCCAAGAACCCACAAAACAGTCCCCAAATTAACCCAAAATAGTGGCCTAAAAACAACAGCAAAACAGCAGCGAAACGGAGTGAAAACAGCAGCCCAAACAGCGAAACAGCGAGGAAAGACGTTGAGTTAGTGAACCAAAAGAGTTGCGGATCATTCACCCTTCCAACGGACGTGTACCGCCCTTTCTTGAGACGACAAAAGAGGTTAGACCTGAGGGCACCCTTTTATTTATTATCTTTCGTTTATTTTATTTATTTTAAATATTATCGCATGAGAGTCGTTTGAGGAATGATGTGATTGTTGGATGAGCGGAATATGTGTTCCCTTTTGTGGTATATAGGATGGAAACCCAGACGTAAATTCCTTAGCCGAATCCGAATGGACGATAGTTCGGTTTGTACTCGGGATACAACGCCACGTACCACTTAAGAGACACGTATTTCGTCTCATCCAAACTTGTGTGTGAGTGTGTTGTAGTTCGTAGGTTATTTATTTGTTATGAAAGCATGATTTAGCTTAGTTAGTTGTTTATTTTTAAGCATGATTAGTTATTCGTTTTGCATTTTGAATTTGCATTAAGTTTATGTTGTTGTTTGCATTTCGCATTATATAATTGAAATATGTTCATGAGATTGCCGTGTGTTGTCGTGTGTTATGATGACTTACTTTACAAGCATGCAAACTTAGACATAGGATTTATCTTTATGAGCATGAACTAGATATAGGTTGTTCTTGAGCATGTTGCGTAGATACAGTTAAGATATTGCACAAATCACATTATTACAAGTGGCATAAGTAAGGGACCATTCCGAACCCAACAGGTTTGAGGTCTTCCCTTGCGAGGGGTGATTGCGGCCTTAAATATTTGTCTCGGTTCACACCGGGTGGCGACTCCATGTTATTTCTCCAGTTTAGTTCCCCGCGAGCTATTCCGTACTCCCAACTAGGCCGCGAGCCTAGAACAGCGTCGTCAAGTTCTTTGTCCTACAGTCTGGCGACTCCACTGGGGATAGAGAATCGGCCCCGAAATAATGTCTTGTAATATTATGATTTGTGCTTTTATTAACCGTGTCTACTGTGGGTTAAAAGGGGTTTAATCAAAGGCATATTGTTTAGGCTGGGTAATGGTTTGTGTCTTCCTTCATTCACTACCTTTCTATAAGGAAAAGCTGTGAAGGCACCTAGATAATCATTTACTTGTAGCCTATTGTGATGGACTAATTTGGAGGACCCGTTGTTTATTCCTGTCACCAAGCGATAAGAGCCTAAGAGGCTAGGGTACTTAAGAGAGCCTCGCTCCACCCTCCCTCTGGGGAATCTACAACGAGAAATCCATCTGACAGTCAGTCACACACCATAACTTGTTGGCACGTACTATAAGGTATAAAAAAGGTGCGCTCACTTGGTCGCTCGAACCCTTGAGTGGGGAGACCTAGTTGTGGGTAATCCTTCGCCAGCGAGAGTCTTTGTCAACACTCCCGCAAACCCACACGTAGACCGGAATTGTATGGCCTATAGCAACTATTTCCTTGTGCTTGTGGACCATCCTCATTTGGATGCAGTTGGACTTCTTTTCAAAAATGCGAACTTGTTGGGCCATTTAAACTGGTACGAGTTCGTATCCTATGAGAATTGGGCCAAAAGCTTCTGAAATGTTGATGGGCCACTCTGTAGAAATTATTTCTGTATGCTTGTGTTTAGGAACATTGTCGTTTGGATCTATTCGGACCTTTTGTCATGAGGTATGGGCTTGTTGGGCCATTTAAACTGGGATAAGAACATATCTTATGATGATTGGGCCAAAAGCTTCCAAAACGTCGATGGGCCATTGTATGCTTGTGTTTGGGAACATTATCATTTGGATACGGTTGGACTTCTTGCCATGAGATGAGAACTCGTTGGGCCATTTAAACTGGGACGGGTTCACTCCTATGACAGTTAGCCCAAAAACTTCTAAAATGATGATGGGCCGATTTATGTGAAAATTTTAATGATTTGATATATTCTTTGTATCACATGCATCTCATTCATCTCATGCATACATATATCCTTTTAACACCCTCTATGTCCATAAAAGATATCATAGAGTCCCGTTGGGTTAGGGAAGAAGGAAGACTCACCAAAAGACCGGTAATAGATATGAGTACATCCGATAATGAGGTCTCCTGGATAGATCAGTTGGAAAATGGTTTCGCCAAGATTACCGAACAGTTGCAAGCCTTAACTACCGCCATGGCAAATATGGTTGTACCCTATGCTGGGGGAAATTCTGAGAATGTGAGGTGCGAGGAGCCTCCGAATGGGTTGGGGGATAATATCCCCGCTTTTGATGACGACATGGCAGAGTATGCAACAGGCAGAGTGATTGGGTCTCAGGCATAATTTCAGAAGCTTCGGGATCAGGTTGAGTCAGTTACCCGTAAGATGAAGGGTAAGGACGAAGAATTACTAGACTATGAGGCGATGACCTTTGAGGAACAGTTGCCTGCTCAGTTCAAGATGCCTGATATGGCCAAGTTCAACGGGAATGGGGATCCGAGGGTCCACCTCCGACAATATGTGTCAGTTATAAGTTCAGTGGTCTTGACACAGCGCCAAGCTCAGAAGATATTTGGGATGTCACTTGAGGGGGCACTCGTAGTGTGGTACCATAGCCTTGAAAGAAAGGTTAAGGAGGATTGTAGGGAATTGGCAGATGCATTCTTGAAACAGTATGTTACAGACTTGGAGATTGATTTGTCACTCGATGATTTGGAGAACACTAAGCAGAAGATTGATCTTGGAAGCATGTTGGAGTTTGATTTTGCTTCAATAATGTTGGACATGTATTGAAAAAGATTAAGCATGATTAATTAATTAAATTGGTGTTTTGGAAATGTTAATTTAAATAATTAATTATGGGTATACACTTTAATTAAATAAATGATATTTGGAATATTGTAATTTATTAATTGGGCTTAAATTTGGAATTGGGCTAAAATTGTTATATTTGGGCTTAATGGGCTTGGTTGGGCCAAATTGGTTTAGGACAATTGGATTGGATCCAAATTGGGCCTAAAACCATACCATTAAGTCCAAATATAATAAATTGGCCTTTAAATAATTAATTGGGCCTAATGGGCCAAAATTAATTTTATGCCAAAGTCCATGCCTTATGAATTAATTAAAAGCCCATTGGACTTTAATTAAATTAACATTGCATGTTAAATGGGCCTTTGAGACCCATTAAGATTAGATTTATAATCTAAGTCGTAAAGGCACATTAAAAGTGTAATTATTTAATTTGGAATTAAATAAGAATTAGTATTGAATACAAATTAAATTGGATTTAAAATTGTAGTTCGATATAATTCAAGAATACTTACTTTGAGTATTTATTCTTAAACGAGTTGGACTCGCGCAAATCAAATCGTTGTATGAACATTGGATGGTCACTAATCAAAGATTAATTAATTTGATTAGATTGATTGATAACATGCTTTGTGTAAATACTTGGATGTATGTATGAATAATGTATATCAGATGAATATTATATGGGTGATGGCAATTTTGGAAATTATTGTAATAAATTTAGAATTTATTAAATTGGACCTGCGTGTCCAGCCTATTACCTCTTTTCTCATTGTAATTCTCTTCTCACCAATTCCCCTCAATGTTAATGAGGTTTCTTTATTGTATTATGTAATTGGGTAGAAGTTAGAATTGTGCTAGCCGGGGAGAGGAAAGTGAGAGATTTGTTCTAGGAACAAGTTTGTTGTATATCCATCCGCATATCATTATTAATTTTATCGCGCCTTATTATGCTTTTAGAATGCATGCTTAATGGTGTATGATGAGACCTAAATAAAGATAATAAATTGGTTGCCAAATCGCGACAAAAATCCTCATTTTATATTAAGCGTTTTTCCTTCCATTGAGTGATTCTCTCTCAAGATCCAAGATTGGCATTGGTTTGTTGGCCAAAGTCAAGACTTTTGTCCATCGCAGATGTGTTTGAATCATGAAGGCTTTGTTCCATATTGTATGTCTTGGGCAAGTTGTGATTTGTTGGCCAAAGTCAAGGTCACTTCTTGTTCATCGGCCTCAATTACGAAGCTTTACCACTGTTAATGGGTCACGCTTAACTGGTTTCATTAAGCTTGTTGAGCCAAAACCAATGCTTAGTTGATTCAGAGGAAAAAGGTTAGGGAATATATCAGATATATTGGCATATATTGGATATATATTTCGGACTTGGATGTCCACCTATTGGATCTAGGAATTGGATGAGATCCAATTGATCTTAGAGATCTACCTAGTTAAGTTTCATAAAATTTGTTGGCCAAAGTCAAGGTTGTGTGTTATTTAACGGGATCCTAGCCCACTAGGAAACTAGGTTTCCCGAGTACTCCACAAAGGGTTAGAGGCTCGTCGAAAAATAGTGGGAGGCAAGTATTAAATTTACAATTTCGTTTAACTCCTTGCCAACACGCGCTCATTTCATTTTTCATCATTAAAATTTTATATAAATTAGTTGGACTAATATTCAATTGTTGTTTTAATTAAATAGTTGGACTGTATTCAAACTACTTCATTTATAATTGATTATATAAATTGGATTATAGTAATCAATAAATTTGAATTTAACTAATCAAATAGTAGTTGATTATATAATTAGACTATAGTAATCATTATATTCGATTGTACCCGAAATTGTTGATTGGATAGTTGGACTATTGGAATCAAGATAACTGAAAGATTGGCGTTTAAAACATAATCCTGGGTGAAAATGTCTTTAAGCGGCTTCAATTTTCAAATTGGGAATAGAACCTCAGGATAGTTCTGGGAGCCAAGAAGTTACTTTATTTGATAGAGTGACATCTCGAGCCTGAGCCCGGAGTTGAGCAAATAGTGGAGCATGAGTTTTGGAAGACTCATGGTGATGATAACTTTAGTGCTCAAGCTGTTATGCTTGCCGCAATGATTCCTTAATTTCTTTGTCAGAATTAAGGATTAGATCCTTATAGTATGATATTGAAATTGAAGGATCTTCATAAATCTATTATTAGATCTTAGAAGTACTAATTGCAATAGAAAACTCTTGGAGAGTTAATGGCTATGCTCAAGGAGACAGAGCCAGAGCTAACAAAGGGCAAGAAGCGCAAGACGCATCTTACTTCGACATCCCAGAAGGCCAAGGCTTGGCCGAAGGCTTCTGGGGGTGTGAAGAAAAGGGCAAGGCTAAATCGTCACTGTCTTCTGGGTAGACAAATGACATATCCCAAGATGTCTGCCTAAACTGTGGCAAACGGGGTAACTGAAAGCGTGACTGCCGTATGGACAAAGGCAGACATGATGGAAATGAAGACGGGCAAGGCTCCGACTTCAGGTATGTTTGTCATAAACATATCCACTGCTAGTTTTAAAAAATTGGATTTTTGATACTGAATGTGGTACATACATATGTACTGATGTCCGGGATCTGCTGATTAGCAGGAGATTGGCTTCAGTTGAGATCGACCTGCGAGTCGGAAACAGGACGAGAGTCTCTGTTTTAACCGTAGAAACCTAAGTTTTGGAACTGCCCTTTTGGGCATGTACTTAAATTAGGAGACTGTTATAATGTATCTAGTTTGACTAGGAACATTATCTCTGTATCTAGTTTAACCCGTTGCGGGTATACCTTTATATTCTAGAACACTAAGTGTTTTGTTTATAAAGATGATATCGAGATATCTACATTAGATGTAAATAATGGTCTTTATATTTTGAATATAAATGAATCTCAAACAAATAACATGAGAAACAAATAGCTCAAATTGAGTAATTCTAATGAAACTTATTATTGGCATTGTTGTCTGGGACACATTAACAAGACTCGTATATCCACACTTTCGAAGAGTGGATGCTAGGACGGATTTGATTCTAATTCAAATGATGTCTACGAATCTAGTTTATTAGGCAAAGTGTCTAAAACACATTTTACTTGGTAAAAGTGCAAATGCCACCAATCTGTTAGCCCTCGTTCATAGTGACATAAGTGGGCCCATATCTAGCTAGGCTAGAGGTGGATGTGAATACTTCGTAACCTTTACGGATGTGGCATCGCGTTACAGTTATATGTATCTTTTGAAACACAAGTCAGAAACTTTTGAATAATTCAAAGAGTTTCGACACAAAGTAGAAAACAGATTAGCAAAAGTATTAAAAACATTACGGTCGGACCATAGTGTAAAATACTTAAACATATAAGTTTCAAGATTACTTGAAAGAGTATGGTATTCTTTCATAGTGGACTCTTCACGGGACACCTCAATTTGACGGTATGTCCGAACAGAGAAACCGAACTTTGTTGGACATGGTAAGGTTGTAACATCCCGCCTTAGCCAAGATACTACCGGTAGGAGACAGGCTAATCCTGCCTCCATAAGCCTCTGATTCCGACGAAATTTCGGCATGAACTCTGCTAAAAGTCATGCAACCTGGATCAAGCCCAGCACATCAATACAACCTATAGGGCCCAACACATTATCTAATACTGAAATAATCAACTCAAGACACCATACAACTGGGCTCCATGCCCGAAAGTACGTATAAACAACATTTTTTTACAATACAACTCATATAGACCTAAACTCTTTACAACTATACTATACAACTCATTTACTTTACAACCAAACTTATACAAATTGACTCTTATACTCCCAAGACCTGGTGACTGGCTGACTGCAATGCTGCTATCTGGCTCCTCAAGCTCCAATTCTTGTGGTTGACCGGTCTGGTCACCAACCTGCAAAACTCAAACACTGTTGTGGTGTGAGTCATAAGACTCAGTAAGTAACTATGCTCATTCCTTGAGTGACAAACACACGTAGTCTGAATCTTATTCTGTTATTAACTTGAACTGTCAACATAACCATATAATATTTACCAAATCAGAATTCACCATTTACTCCTATTCACTTTTACCATTTACTACTTACTACCAAACTCTCTACTATTCATACGTATACTTAAATCTTGATTCATGTTTTTAAATTAGCCTGAATTATCTATGTGGTCATACAATATTCACGAAATCTGAGTCACTATATAATTCTTATCCATTTATAAACATGACACTCGATACTAATCTTTTTATCTGACCACACACATACATACTTTAAAATTCTGTTGGACTATATACTTCATAGTCATTTTTAACATAACATTAAATTTCTCTATTCCTATTTACTATATCAAGCCTCTATACGTTTTCGCTGCGCTACTCTGATTCTCAATTCTTACCTGCTTACTCTTTGCTAGTTTTGTTCGGACATTTATTATAATTATCTTTCTTTTATCACATTGAAATATCATCAAATCGGATTGATAAATTATTCTTTCTTTCAAGCATTTATCACATTATCACCAATTGTGTATACATGCATATGTAGTCATGTTATTATGCACTAATATTTATAACAGATTCTTCCTGTGTAAACTTACTGCTCAAACAAACATTGATCAAATATACGTATACGTGTGCTAATGCTATCATGCATCGTGTCAATTATATACAACTCAAGTGGTTTATAGAATATAAATATGGTCAAAATGCATAACTTATAAATTATACTTTACTTTATCATGCCATGTTTTAATAAAATACTTTTTGAAAACATTTTCTGAAAAAATATTTTCTGTAAACCGTTTTATGAAACTCTCTATAAAACCTGTCTTTCTGAAAATACTGTTTCCTGAAACTATTTCAAAAAAAAACCGTTCATCTAAAAACTGTTTCTGAGAATCTGAAAACTGAAAACTCTTTCTTATACTTCTCTCTAAAATCGCTTTCTAAACATTTTTTTTTTTCTGAAAACTGAAATCTCTTTTTCTGAAAACCGAATATTCGCCCGTAGGCGCATCTCCGCCCGTAGGCGCATCTCCGCCCGAAGGCGTATCTCCGCCCGAAGGCGCATCTCCGCCCGAAGCCGCATCTCTGCCCAGGAATATACCATCTTAGCGCTGAGGATCTAGGGGCGTCCCACCAGTGCTCCACATGTGCACATGTCTCTGAATCCGTCAATTCCATAGTATCCGTCAATTCCAACTGAATCTCAAATTACAAACTGGGGTGAGTTTTTCCCTCATGCCCCGAAAAACATAAAATCATATTTTGTATCTCAAAACTGTAAAACATTTTCTGAAATATATTTTCTTCAAAAGCATTTGAAACTTTTCTTTAAAACTTTTGAATTTCAAAATCATACTAAGCTCCAATTCAATTTTCTGAAAATCATAACACACATACATGCATATTCTTTTCTTATGCTTTCACTTACCCTAGTCATGCTTCCTTATATGCTTACCTATATTTCTAATATCATATATGACATACAAATTATAATCTTTACATGCTTCCATCTAATATTAATCTTATGATCTATATGCTCAAATAACATACATTGGTATTGTCGAAAATATACATATGCAAACTTTCCTCATTCTAATTTATCAATTCATATTTGTACTTAGACAATCTTATTTCTTACATTTGTAAGAATCGTTCTTATATCATAACCCATATACATACACACATCACATATTTGCACAATTGCGTTTTCAATTCTTATTCTTGAGGCGTAATCATGTCATCATTTACATACACACATATTCAATTCCCATTTTTCTTATTTAGAAGTACATTTACATATCACTCTCTTCATACAATCCTTTATACACAGTTTCATTTATACTTTCCAGTAGCTGTTGGTTTTTATTAAGGTCCAGGATCAAACAAGACATGAAAACATTGTGTGAACACATCAACGGAGGTAGCAGAATACTCACATCGATCGGTTGAGTCGATTTGAAGACAATTAAAGCCCAAAAACGCACACTGCTTCATGCGTGAACTGCAGCAGTCCACTGCCCTTCAAAACAGAATTTTGAGCTGAGAAACGGAGCTCCAAGCCTCGTCGAACGGATCCCGGCTCATGGGTGAACCTCCCTACCACCTTCGCAAGACTCGTAAGTGTGCTAGCACTTGAATTTCCACCATGAAAACCCACTCTAGCTTCCCTCAAAGTCACGGTTTTTGTGATGAAAAACAGTGAGCTTTGTGCCCATTTGGGCGTGAACCAAAAGAGAGAAAATGGTGAGAGAAGAAGTTGTTGACTTATTGCAAAAAGGTGTAAAGCTTTTGATTATATATTTTTCCAAAATAATAATCAATTTCCATTTAATTTTATCTAATAAATTAAATGAATTTTGGAGCCAAAAACCAAAAGTTTTCCCTCCAAAATGCTTTTACACTTTATGTCAAGTCCATCATTATTCACATCAAGTCACTTTAATAAAGTGACAAGTTGTCAAGTCACATCACTCAAAGTGACATGCGATTTGACGCTTGATGTGACGAATGATTTGACGCTTGATGTGACTTGCGTCGCCGCACTCGAATTCGAAATACGAATGCGCTCGCAATCACACTCGGGCTCGGGTTCGTTAATTCCAAATTAACGATTTTTCCGTCGCGTCGTAATTAAATGATTACGCCTAGCGAATTCACTATTCACGTCGCTAACGAATTAATTCTAAATTAATTCGTTCGCCCGAATTAAAATCTAATTTTAATTCTGCGTCGAATCTAATTTCGTTTAATATATCGAATATATTAATTTACCGATTAATTCCAAATTAATCGTTATCTCTCTCTAGACGATATTTTATCCTAGATAAAATATCTCCGTTATTAATCCTAGATTAATTTTCTCTCTCTTCTATATAATCCCAGATTATTTCAAGAGTGCAAGTTGTGCGTCATCGGTGGATTAACGGGAAGCGACCCATGAGATCTCCGGATAAGTTGGCAGTAAATACGGTCGTCGGAGTATCCGAATCACGTACGTACCAAGTACTACGTTCTACCGATTTACGAGACAAGGTCGACTCCTAGCAAAGCACCAAGTCTACCCAATTCTCCGGACATATCCTTATAAGAATATTAAGATCTATATCAAGCGTAGTATACCATTGTATTGTGTGTATCGGTCCAGTATCGGATAATCACGTGCTAGGGCTGGGGCTGGATAAGTGTCTACCCCGTCCGAAGCACATATCGGATGTCTGGTAACATAGTCTCTATAATCGGATATACATGACCTGGTCTATGCATGGCAACGGGCCGGGCTCGGGCCGGGCTTTGATAAGCCCGGCCCGAGCCCGGCAAAAAAAAATTTGGCCCGGGCCCGGAAAAAGCCCGGCCCGGGCTGTCTCCGGGCCGGGCCGGCCCGGCCCGGTCGGGCTCGGGCTCGGGCCGGGCTTGGCCCGGGCCCGATTTTTTATTATAAAAAAATAAAAAAATAAAAATTTATTATATAAATATATATATATTTTATAAATAAAAATATTTATTTATTTATTTTAAGCCTGGACCCGATTTTTTTATTATACAAAATTATAAATATAAGAAATTTATTATATAAATATAAATATTTTATAATTAAAAATTATTTATTTTTTTATTTAAGCCCGGGCCGGGCCGGGCCCGGGCTAAAATGGCCGAGCCCGGCCCGGGCCCGGGCCCGGGTCGGGCTCGGTTTTTGGGGCCCGGCCCGGGATTTTCATATCCCGGGCCGGGCCAAAGCCCGCCCGGGCCGGGCCGGGCCGAGCCGGGCCGGGCCGGGCCCGGGCTTTTCTGCCATGCATAACCTGGTCACAATATCCCGATTGGTTGCGCAACACTCAAGAGCACTAGTACCATATCCTGCGTGACATCAACTCCAATATGACTGAAGTGACACTTCCATCTTGACATCACACCCAATACTCTACGACTCTCTGATAAACCCAGAAGTGGTGTACTCAGAACCTGTTTAAAGTCCCCTACCACCAAAACCAAAGTTATCGATTATCGTAAGTATTAGCGATACAAGTCTCAGGTTAAGACTATACACACCTACCTTGATTTCGGCCTCCCATAGACACATAGTCATAATACCAATGGGATTCCGAGGGGTCTATCCAGAGCGAAGCTGTTTCCCGTACCATCGGTGAAACACGACCTCCTATCGCACTTGCATAAGTATCCAACACTTATATATATGAGAACTATGTCGTTGTGCCCTCACAACGCACACAAGTGCAATACTAGCCTATTCCGCATTATCGATGTCCAGTCTCGATAATACTACGGCTAGGGATATTTAATGATTAATCCTTCGTGGACTGATACTGTCTCATATCATCTCAATCCAGGAACTAATCATATGGACCTCTCTTCATTTATATATCTATGGTGATCTAATCACAAATGATGAGAGTGCAATTTCCTTATTACATAGTTAATTTGCTACAACAACACAATGATCTGTGCAAATAGTGACGCTGTGGGTCATATTATCCAACAATCTCCCACTTGGCACATAGCGAGTCACTTAAGTGTCCAACACCCGAACTATGTATGGTTCGCTCAAATTGCTGAGGAAAGGTTTTCGTCAGCGGATTTGTTTGATTATCGTTTGACGCGATTTATACGATCATCACATCGCCACGATGTATGATCCGAACGAATCAGATGATATAGAAGTATATATCTGGATCGTCGATGAGACCTTTAATTCCTTAGCTTGTGCTGACGCCTAGCTCAGCTGCTAAAAGAACTATATCTAATCTAATTAGATTTATTTCAATCCAAAAGACTTCTATTGCTGCCTCAGCTGCAGTAATAATCCGCGTTTGTTGTTTATTCGGCAACAGTTATCTTGCTTGGAAGATTTCCAGCTCACTGTCCCGTCCTTCAAACTTTATAGTACCGTAGTATTTAATCGTTTGGAAACTTGCTACAGTGATCCCAGTCACTTCAAGTTCTCCTTCTCCATAGTAAAAGATAGCATCTTTAGTTCTCAGAGATACTAACAGATGTTCTTAACTTCAATCCAGTGACTATCACTTGGATTGACCCGATTGTGACTCCATATGCTCGAAGCGTATGAGACACCAATACAAGTACATTTTAAATGTACAATTTCCCAGAGAGTGTTAACAACTCCAAATCTATCCCAGTAGATCTTTATTCCTTGAATAAAGGTTGTTACTCCCCAGAATTCTACGGAGAATTTCTATTGAAAGAATATCTATGAAAACCAAGCTTTCACCAATTGTTTTATGGGAATTTCACTGTAAGTGCGCTCTCCCACTAACCTCCTTATATACACAAGAATTATTTCGTTTTGAGTTAAATCATAAACCATTATGATTATTTCAAAACGTCAGTTCCAAGAACCTTATGCTTGCTTCAATCCAAATATGGATTGAATAATCCGCAAACCTTGTTTGTCGGTTATACAAAATCGTCAGAATGTTATAAACATTCTCCAAAAGGTTTCCTTTTCAGGAAAGCGATTTTGATTTGTAACTGACATATTTCATAAATGAAATATACAGTTATCAACAAGCATCTTCAAAATGGATTTACCATGGCAACAGGTAAAAGGTTGAACCGTTATTAACACAATATTGATAACGATACCTTTTTCGTCAAAAGCCCAGCTTTGTACGTTGGTATGTTGCCTTCCATGTATGTCTTCCTTGAAGACGTTAATGTACCAATAGGCACAATGCCTTGTGGTACAACAACTAGTATCCAAAATAGTTGTTATACATGGAATCCATTTCGGACTCATGGCACTTTGCCATAATAGGGAGTCGATACCTCGTATCACTTCCTCAAAACGTAGTCGGGGATATACCTTCATAAGATTGACATCTTAATGAGGTTAGATCAGAAACCCATACCCTAGGTTGTTTTCTGACTCTATCCGATCTACGAAGTTTCTTGTGTATTTGAAGATTAATGGTACAGATTCATCATTGATGAACTATTTGTGTTCCATTAAGGACTTCGTGCTTTGAATAGTATTACTCTGATTTTCATCGAGTATCACTATCCTCCCACTGACCACTGCATATCGGTATTCCTCTCAGGAAAAACCGCATGGTGAGCAACAATCACATTGTTCTCATGTGAGAATTACAAGTACTATACTTAAGGTTTCCCTTAGGAAAACCTATATTGGCACTTATCCAATTTGGGTCTTTTAGTTTGGTATCATCCAAACGTCATGCCTGGCATACCCAAATTATCAGAATGAGAAAAACCCGTTTCTTCCCTGTTCATATCCTATATGATCTGTCAAACAGATTTTCATGGAACCTTATTCTAAATAAGTTTTGCACTGTTAATACATATCCTATTGAAGGAAACAATAGCTCAAAGCGACTCATGATAAACCTTATCATGTCCAACAAAATTCGATTTTAGTTCGGACACACCGTCTAACTGACGTGTTTCGGGAGGAGTCCTCATGTGAAAGAATACCGTACTCTTTCATGTACGTATGAAACTTACTGCTTAAGTATTTACCAATACGGTCTTACCGTAGCGGTATAATACTATAGCCGATCTGTTTGTATACTTCGTGTCGAAACTCAAAGTTTCGGATTTGTGTTCTTCAAAAGAAACACATAACCATAACGTGATGCCACATCCGTTAAGGTCACGAAATATTCATGTTCACATCTAGCCTAGCTAGATATGGGCCCACTAACTTCACCATGAATAGGGCTTACAGATCGGCGGCCTTTACACTATTACCTAGTAAATAGTATTTTAGGTACTTTACCTAGTAAACTAGATTCGTAGACCTTATTTGAATAGTGAAATCAGTCCTAGTACCCACTCTTCAAAAGTGTGGATATACGAGTCTCGTTTAAATGTGTCCCAGACAACAATGCGACAAATAAGTCTCTATTGATCAAATCAATATGAGCTATTTATTTGTCATTTTATATTGTTTGAGATTTTATTTATATTCAAAATATAAATTCTGTTATTTACATCTAATGTGTTTATCTCAGTGTCGTCTTTATATAATAAAACACTTAGTGTTCTAGAATATAAAGGTTTTATCCGCAACGGATTAAACATTGATATAGAGATATTGTATCTAGTCAAACTAGTTACATTATAACAGTTCCTAATTTAAGTACATACCCGAAGGGTAGTTCCTAAACTTAGGTATCCACGGTCGAAACAGCGACTTTCGTCCCGTTTCCGATTCGCAGAGAAATCTCGGCTTGAAGTCGGTATCCTGCTCATAGCGGATTCTGAACATCAATACATATATTTTATGTACCACACTTAAGTATTTAAAATCTAATTTCAATACTAGTAGTGAACATAACTTAGACAAATATATTTAAAGTCAGAGCCTCGCCCTTTCTTTAATTCCTTCGTGTCTTCCATATCCAAATGGTAGTCACTTTGGGATATGTCAATCATCATTTTCAATGTTCCACAAACCTTTGGCCAAGCCTTGGTTTCGGAATGTCGAAACGATGTGCACCTTGTGCTACATGCCCAATTGCAAACTTTAATACTTTTAAATCCAAAGATAGATTTATCATAAGTATATTAATTAAGCACTAAAGTCATCATCACATAAATCTTCCAAAGATTTTATGCTCTACTATTGCTTAATTATGGGTTTAGTAATAATAAGTTATTTTATCCAATAAAGTAACCCATTTATTTATTCCCAATTGAAAATTAAATCATTTAAAACATTTAATCCAAGGATTATATATTTTAAATATTCAACCTTTTCAATTCTTTACTTGATTTTAATAGTCCAACTATTTAATCAAATTATTAAGGTACTATTTATTATAATGATTACAATAATCCAATTATTTAATCAACTATAATTTAATATTGATTACTATAATCCCATTATAAAATCAACTATCATTAATTCAATTATATTGATTACTATAATCCAATTACAAAATCAACTATATATTGAATGAGTTTGTATATAGTCCAACTATATATATTTTTAAAACAACATAAAATATTAGTCCGACTAATACTTTTAATTAATATGACGAGTAAAATAAAATGAGCGTGTTTAGCGAGTATTCGAACGAATGTTGCAAATTCAATACTTGCCTCCCACTATTTTTCGTCGAGTCTCTAACCCTCTGTGGAGTACTCGGGAAACCGTGTTTCCTAGTGGGCTAGGATCCCGTTAAAGTATCATACAATCCTGACTTTGGTAAAACAAAAAATTGTATGATAATCAACAAGGTAGATGTCGAAGATCAATTGGATCCCATCCAACTCCTAGATCCAGTAGGTGGACATCCAAGTCCGAAACATATATCTAATATATGCCTATATATCGAATATATACCCTACCCGTTTTCCTTTGAATCAACTAGGCCTTGGCTTTGGCACAATAACAAACCTAGTGATCCCAGTCAAGCGTGGACCCATTGACAGGGAAGCTTCGTAATCAAATGTCTATGGACAAGAAGTGGTCTTGACTTTGGCCAAACAAACCACAACTTGGACACGACACCGATATATAACAAAGCCTCGTGATTAAAGCACATCTTTGACTGACAAGGGCTTGACTTTGGCCAAAAACAACCCCTGACAATCTCCGATCTTGAGCAAGAATCACTCAATGGAAGGAAATGACGCATGATATATATTGAGGGATTTTCGCGTGCAAATTGGCTATCAATTTAATTATCTTTGTTAAGGTCTCATCATCATACACCCTTAAACATGCATTCTAAATACATAATAAAGCGTATATGAAAATAAATAATAAGATATGCGGATGGATACTTACACATTGATCCTAGATCAAATCTCTCCTTTTCTCACTAAAGCTAGCACTAGTATTACTTCTACCCGTTACACTACACTTCTAAAGAAACCTCATATACATAGAGGGGAATAGGTGAGAAGAGAATACAAGAGAACGAAGGTGAAAAGGCTGGACACACAGGTCCAATTTAATAAATCAATTTATTACAACAATTTCTAAAATTGCCCACCCATCTAATATCCATCCGATATACATTATTCATTCAACACAACCACGTATTCACACACATAAGCATGCTATCAATCAATCTAATCAATTAATTAATCTGATAATTAAGTGATCATCCAATGTTCAAACAACGATTTGATTTTGATCGAGTCAAACTCTTTTTTGCGAATAAGTACTCAAAGTACGAATTCATGAATTAAATTAAACTACATAATTAAATCCAATTTAACATGTATTTAATACTAATTCACTATTCAATTCCAAATTAAATATTGCACTTTATATTAATAAACCTTTTACGATTTAAATTCCAAATTCAATCGCGTCGGGACTTAAAGTCCGATTAACGTCCAACGTCAATTTAATTAAGTCTAATGGGCTTCAATTAATTTCTTTAGGCATGGGCTTCGGCAACCAAAGCCCAATAGTGGAATCACCCAAAATGCATTAGAAATCAATTTCGGCCCATTATGCCCAATTAAACATTAAAGGTTCATAAGTCGCATTTGGGCTTTATGGTTAAGGTTTTGGGCCCAATTGGATCCAATCCATTTGGCCTAAACCAAACTTGATAAATCAAGCCCAATAGGCCCAATTACAACTTTAAATTCTAATTTCCAAAATTAGGCCCAATTAATTAAATCCAAAAATCCAATTTTCACAATTTAATTACCAAAAGTGCATTATATGATTAATCAACTAAATCAACATTTCCAAAACACTAAATTAGTCCAATTAATAATACTTAATTCATTATTACATGTCAAACACACATAATGAAAAATCAAACCCATTTACATGCTTTTAAGTACTCGGCCAAGGAGGGATTTTGTGTCCGATTCGGTTTCGATCCAATCGAACCTACAATCGACATTAAATCACCATCCAATTTGATTTCATACACATCCAATGTCACAAAACCAAAATTACCAAGACATTAGGGCAATGATACATTCGGCCATGGTAAGGAATTTGGGGGTTTTTGTCCAATTCGAAATCCAATCCAATTCGATTCAAATTAACGTCAACCTAATCGATTCTAACTCATCAAATGAATCAAAAATCAAAAAATCCAAGATCCATAAAATCACATTACATTCGGCCAACACATCCATTTTGGGGAAAATAATTCCAAATCATTTTTCGTCAAATTGATCCAACCAAAATGAAATTAAACATGTTATAAGCATACTCAAACAAACAATTTATTCAAATCATGCTCAAATCACATTTACCCAAATTTTAAGCCCTATAAATTTCATGCTTGAACCTAAGCTCTTGATGCCATTGTTGGTTTTTATTAAGGTCCAGGATCAAACAAGACATGAAAACATTGTGTGAACACATCAACGGAGGTAGCGGAATACTCACATCGATCGGTTGAGTCGATTTGAAGACAATTGAAGCCCAAAAACGCACACTGCTTCATGCGTGAACTGCAGCAGTCCACTGCCCTTCAAAACAGAATTTTGAGCTGAGAAACGGAGCTCCAAGCCTCGTCGAACGGATCCCGGCTCATGGGTGAACCTCCCTACCACATTCGCAAGACTCGTAAGTGTGCTAGCACTTGAATTTCCACCATGAAAACCCACTCTAGCTTCCCTCAAAGTCACGGTTTTTGTGATGAAAAACAGTGAGCTTTGTGCCCATTTGGGCGTGAACCAAAAGAGAGAAAATGGTGAGAGAAGAAGTTGTTGACTTATTGCAAAAAGGTGTAAAGCTTTTGATTATATATATTTCCAAAATAATAATCAATTTCCATTTAATTTTATCTAATAAATTAAATGAATTTTGGAGCCAAAAACCAAAAGTTTTCCCTCCAAAATGCTTTTACACTTTATGTCAAGTCCATCATTATTCACATCAAGTCACTTTAATAAAGTGACAAGTTGTCAAGTCACATCACTCAAAGTGACATGCGATTTGACGCTTGATGTGACGAATGATTTGACGCTTGATGTGACTTGCGTCGCCGCACTCGAATTCGAAATACGAATGCGCTCGCAATCACACTCGGGCTCGGGTTCGTTAATTCCAAATTAACGATTTTTCCGTCGCGTCGTAATTAAATGATTACGCCTAGCGAATTCACTATTCACGTCGCTAACGAATTAATTCTAAATTAATTCGTTCGCCCGAATTAAAATCTAATTTTAATTCTGCGTCGAAATCTAATTTCGTTTAATATATCGAATATATTAATTTACCGATTAATTCCAAATTAATCGTTATCTCTCTCTAGACGATATTTTATCCTAGATAAAATATCTCCATTATTAATCCTAGATTAATTTTCTCTCTCTTCTATATAATCCAAGATTATTTCAAGAGTGCGAGTTGTGCGTCATCGGTGGATTATCGGGAAGCGACCCATGAGATCTCCGGATAAGTTGGCAGTAAATACGGTCGTCGGAGTATCCGAATCACGTACGTACCAAGTACTACGTTCTACCGATTTACGAGACAAGGTCGACTCCTAGCAAAGCACCAAGTCTACCCAATTCTCCGGACATATCCTTATAAGAATATTAAGATCTATATCAAGCGTAGTATACCATTGTATTGTGTGTATCGGTCCAGTATCGGATAATCACGTGCTAGGGCTGGGGCTGGATAAGTGTCTACCCCGTCCGAAGCACATATCGGATGTCTGGTAACATAGTCTCTATAATCGGATATACATGACCTGGTCACAATATCCCGATTGGTTGCGCAACACTCAAGAGCACTAGTACCGTATCCTGCGTGACATCAACTCCAATATGACTGAAGTGACACTTCTATCTTGACATCACACCCAATACTCTACGACTCTCTGATAAACCCAGAAGTGGTGTACTCAGAACCTGTTTAAAGTCCCCTACCACCAAAACCAAAGTTTATCGATTATCGTAAGTATTAGCGATGCAAGTCTCAGGTTAAGACTATACACACCTACCTTGATTTCGGCCTCCCATAGACACATAGTCATAATACCAATGGGATTCCGAGGGGTCTATCCAGAGCGAAGCTGTTTCCCGTACCATCGGTGTGAAACACGACCTCCTATCGCACTTGCATAAGTATCCAACACTTATATATATGAGAACTATGTCGTTGTGCCCTCACAACGCACACAAGTGCAATACTAGCCTATTCCGCATTATCGATGTCCAGTCTCGATAATACTACGGCTAGGGATATTTAATGATTAATCCTTCGTGGACTGATACTGTCTCATATCATCTCAATCCAGGAACTAATCATATGGACCTCTCTTCATTTATATATCTATGGTGATCTAATCACAAATGATGAGAGTGCAATTTCCTTATTACATAGTTAATTTGCTACAACAACACAATGATCTGTGTAAATAGTGACGCTGTGGGTCATATTATCCAACAGTAGCCACACATCATACCACAATATTTGTATAACACACACATTACTCAAATATGCAAATGTATTAATTCATCAGCACTTACCCTTACAAACGCCAAAAACTTATGTTCATGTTCAATTATACACATCATGAATATACTTACTTTATCACCTTATATAGCCATACATATACATATACTAACACTTACTCATTTATGGATCCATTACTATTATAACTATATATGTATATATTTCAATCTCATTGCAACATACCAAACTTACAAACCGCACTTCACATTCATAATCCATAAACATCACCAAATAAGCCTTCCAAAACATAGGTACAGACTCATGCATGAAAATTAAAAATTCCAAATCACATAGATATATCTACTATCATACACATTTCTGATTAAACACATCACATCTTCAGCTTTTTTAAACTATTAATACTACATCAAGACCTATAGTACGTCGAACTACTCATCCAGTTACTCGAACAATCATATTTTACTCAAAACCTCTCATTAACAATTACCTTATCATTAACTTTACTTAACCATTTTCGAAATGATAATCTATATATATAACTATTTCAATTAACATATTCTTAACTTATTCGTCACATTCAAATACAATGCTCACTCTTGCTTCTTGGTTTCATCTTTATATCTTTATTTTCTTTAACCCATTTTCCCATAAACCAAATTAAAACCAACTCTATTGTCCCTACTTCTCATATTCTTATTATTATTTTTTTACTACTCTCTCTTTCACCCCAATCTCTATTGTCACGTCTTATACTACCACCATTACTATTGTTATTGCCATATTCATACATTCATATATTTATTTCCAAGATATTATACTCTACATTATCAACAGTAAACTTAATATATCCAATCTCAGCTTTATTCTACACTCAAAATTTTCCCCCCAAATCCTAGGGTTGTCACTGCCGATTCTTCTTCTTCTCTAATTGATTCATCATCTTTTCATTTCATACAAAATACTTAATCTAGGTTATTTTTAATATACTTCTAACCCATTGTTTCACCTAATTTCGAATTTTATCTCAAAACCCAAATTATATTTTCAATGCAAGGAATTCATAGCATAGTATACTTACAATTTCATCCATAACTGAAATCAAGAATTCAATTGATGAATCCCTCTTCCTCCTCATCTTTTGGTCTTATTCCTTTCTATTTCTGCCCTTGCTCTTGGTTCTGCTTCCTCCTCATCAGGGTATGTGTAATTGGTCTTAACCTAAGACTTGCACCGCTAATACTTGCGACAATCAATATACTTTGGTTGCGGTCGTCTAGGGCTTTAACAGGCTCTGTGTACGCCAATGCTGGGTGTATTGAGAATCGTAGTGTGTTGGGTGTGATGTCAAGACGGAAGTGTCACTCCAGTCATATGGAGTTGATGATCGCGCAGGGATACAAAACTGGTTCTCTAAAAAGGTTGCAACCGTCGGGATAACATGACTTCGTCATGATTATCCGATATTAAATAGACTAGTTGCTTGTCATCCGATATATGCTTCATACGGGGCAGACACTGTACCAGCCCCAGGCCTTGCATGTATACTACGCCTGATATAGATCTTTTATTCCTGTAAGGATATTTCTGGTGAATTGGGTAGGCATGGCGCTTTGCTAGAAGCCAACATTGTCTTGTAAATCGGTATAAATGTAGTACGAGGTACTTACATGTTCGGATAGTCCAACGACCGAATTTACTGCCAACATATCCGGGGATCTCATGGGTCGCTTCCCAAAGATTCACCGATGACGTATGACTCACACTTTTATTAATCTGGGATTAATAAGATGAGAGAGAAAATTAATCTGGGATTAATTGCGGAGATATTTTATCTGGGATAAAATATCATTTAAATAGAGAGAACGATTAATTTGGAATTAATCGGTAAATTAATATATTCGATATATTAAACGAAATTGAATTTCGACGCGGAATTGAAATTAGATTTTAATTCGGGCGAACGAATTAATTTAGAATTAATTCGTTAGCGACGTGAATAGTGACTTCGCTAGGCGTAATCATTTACTTGCGTCGCAATAGAAAATTCGTTAATTTGGAATTAGCAAACCCGAGCCCGAGATTGTTTGCGAGCGCATTCGCATTTCAAATTCGAGTGCGGCACGCAAGTCAAATCAAGCGTCAAATCGCTAGTCACATCAAGCGTCAAATCACTTGTCACTTTGAGTGATGTGACTTGACAACTTGAATGATGTGAATAGTGATGGATTGGTTGTTGGCATTAATGTTTGACTTTTTGAAAGCAAATAAATTGCTAAATTTATTTGGAAATTGAAAAAAGGTATTAGATACACTTTTTCCAAATCCATCACAACTTTCTTCTCTCATCTCATCTCTCATTTTTGCCGAAGGGGCTGCCATTTCTTCTTTCTTCTGGTTCAGTGAACTGCCGAGAGTTTGAAGAAATAAGGAAGCAAAATGCTTGGTTTTTGTGGCAAAAATCAAGAGAGCTAGCACTCCGAGTGACATGCGAAGGTGATAGGGAAGTCCACCCATGAGCCGGGAATCGTTTCGCAAAGCTTGGAGCTTGGTTCTTGAAGCTTGAAGCCGAAATGGAGGAGGCCAAAACAGAAACCGCCGAGCAGTCCAGTGGGCAGAAAAGAGCAATTTTTTTTGCCTCCCGCGTCGCTCAACCGATCGATGTGAGTATTCCGCGACTTTCTCCATTGTATTCACACATGTTCATGCTTGTTTATTGATCCTTGGGACCTTAGCAAACTCCAACACTGATGTCTCATATGCTTTGAGCATATGCAGTCGCTATCAGGCCGATCTATGTGATGGTCACTGGATTGCTGTTAAGAACATCCTTAGGTATCTTAGACGAACTAAGGATGCTTCCTTAGTCTTTGGAGATGGAGAACTTGAGGTGACTGGGTTCACCGATGCATGTTTCCAAACAGATAAAGATGACTCAAAGTCACAATCGGGGTATATATTTTGTTTGAACAACGGAGCAGTGAGCTAGAAATCTTCCAAGCAAGAGACTGTTGTCGATTCAACAACAGAAGCAGAATACATTGCAGCAGCTGAGGCAGCAAAAGAAGCAGTTTGGATTCGTAAATTCCTAATTGGATTAGGAGTAGTTCCGTTAGCAGCTGAGCCCGTGCCTTTGTATTGTGACAATAACGGGGCTATAGCGCAGGCTAAGGAACCGCGGTCTCATCAACGATCCAAGCATGTACTTCGACATTTCCATCTGATTCGTGAGATCATACATCGTGGCGATGTGAAAATCGAAAAGATCACTTTAGATGACAACATTACAGATCTGCTGACGAAAACTATGTCTCAGGAAAAGTTTGAGCGACATGTACATAGTTCAGGTGTCAGATACTTGAGTGATTGGCTATGAGCCAAGTGGGAGATTGTTGGACAATTATGACCCATAACATCACTATTTGTAAAAGACATTGTGTTTTTGTACAAATTAACTATGTGACAAAGGAAATTGCTATTTTATCATTTTGTAATTAGATTACTTGGATATATATATATATAAATGATAAAAGTCCATATGATTAGTACCGGATTAATAAGATATGAGACAGTATTAATCCACGAACGGTTTAATCATTAAATATCCCTAGTCATAGAATTATCAAGACTGGACATTGATAATGTGGAATAGACTAGTATTACACTTGTGCGCGTTATGGAAGCTTAACGGCATAGTTCTGATATATTTAAGTATTGGATACTTATGCAAGTGTGATATGAGGTTCTGTTAGCCGTTGGACCGGGAACAGCTTCACTCTGGATAGACCCCTCAGAGTCTCATTGGTAGTATGACTATGTGTCTATGGGAATCCGAATTATGGTAGGTGTATGTGGTCTTAACCTGAGACTTGCATCGCTAATACTTGTGACAATCAGTATACTTTGGTTTTGGTCATCCGGAGCTTGAACATGTTATGTGTACGCCTCTTCTGGGTATACTGAGAATCGTAGTGTATTGGGTTTGATGTCAAGATGGGAGTATCACTTCAGTAATATGGAGATGATGATCACGCAGGGATACAAAACTAGTACACTTAAATGCTACAGCTATTGGGATAGTATGACTAGGTCATGATTATCCGATTACAGAGACTAGTTGCTGGTGATCCGATATATACTTCGTATAGGACAGACATAATTTTAGCCATAGGCCTAACATGTGACATCCGATACTGGATCGTATTACATAATACAATGTATCCTACGCCTTATACAAATTATATATTCTTCATTGAATATTTCTGGAGAATTGGGTAGGCACGGTGTTTTGCTAGAAGCCAACCATGTATTGTAAATCGGTGAGAACATGGTACGCGGTACACACGTGTCGGATAGTCTGACAACCATACTTACTGCCAACATATCCAGTGATCTCTTGGGTCGCTTCCCAAAGATTCACCAATGACATTTGACTCGAATAGAATTAATCTTGGATTAATTATGAGAGAGAAAATTAATTTAGGATTAATTGCGGTAATAATTTATCTGGGATTAAATTCATCTAGAAGAGAGAACGCGATTAATTTAGAATTAATTGATAAATAATATATTGGATATATTAATTGAAATCGGATTTCAATGCGGAATTAAAATTGGATTTTAATTCGGGCAAACGAATTATTTTGGAATTAATTCGTAAGTGACTTTCGTAATAATTTTGCTGGGCATTATTATTTAATTACGTCGTGACGGAAAATTCATTTAATCGGATTAAACGAACCCGAGCCCAAAGTGTGTTGTGTAATCCAATTAGATTTGGAATTTAAATTGGGTGGGACCCAATAACTTACATCACATGTCACTTTGTGATGGAAATAGTTGGAATAGTGATTGGATTACTTAATGCACACAACCACTAACTTAAATTCACTTTGGAAGTCAAACTTTTGTATTACGTTTTTGGAAAACACAAAACAACTATTCATCTTCTTTTTTTCTTGCCTTGGCCTAACATATAGCTCTCTCCATTGGAATTTTTGTTGCAAAAATTCTACAAGCTAGCACTTAAAGGAGACTTGTGAGGTGATAGGGAAACTCACCCTTGAGTTTGGAATTCACTTTTAAGCTTGGAGCTTCCATCCATTCAAAGAAAGTTTTGAATTTTCTAATCCGATCAATGTAAGTTTTTCCGCAACTCACTTGATTATTCATACTAGAATCATGTTTAGGATCCTTGGGATGTCTTAGAGGCACTAACAGCACCTACCCTGATTCAGATTCCCATAGACTCATAGTCATACTACCAATGGGTTTCCGAAGGATCTATCCAGAGCGAAGCTGTTCCCTGTCCAATGGCTAACAGAACCTCTTATCACACTGGAATAAGCATCCAATACTTAAATATATGAGAACTATGTCGTTAAGCTTCCATAACGCGCACAAGCGTAATACTAGTCTATTCCGTATTATCGATGTCCAGTCTCGATAATACTATGACTAGGGATATTTAATGATTAAACCGTTCGTGGATTAATACTGTCTCATATCTTATTAATCTGATTTAACCATAAGTAATTTTATCATTTATATATCCAAGTAATCTAATTACAAAATGATAAAAGAGAAATTTCCCTTGTCACATAGTTAATTTGTACAAAAACACCATGTCTTTTACAAATAGTAATGCTATGGGTCATAATTGTCCAACATTTTTATATTAGAAACTGAAGGATATAATGTAAATATTAAGAATCAATCTTTATATTTATATGATAGATATAATGTTCAGATCCTTGTTTGTCCAAATGAGCGTGGTCATTACATTTTGCATACCTCACAAGATATCTTTAATGCTGGAATTAATAATCTTAAAGTATCTGATATAAATAATACTGAATTGTGGCATATGAGGTTGGGTTATATAGGCGTGAAATGCCTAACCCAGTTGGTTAGGAATGGTTTGATACATGATCTTACCATTGAACCTTATCCAACTTGTGAATCTTGCATTCGGGGTAAAATGACCAAAGCCCTATTTTCGGGTGTAGGACACCGAGCCACTGACTTATTGGACTAAAACATTCTAATGTATGCGGTCTCATGAGTCACACTGCTCACAGTGGTTTTTCGTACTTCATTACCTTTACCGATGATCTGTCACGGTATGGTTATATTTATTTGATGAAACAAAAATCGGAAACCTTTGAAAAGTTCAAATAATTTCAAAATGAAGTAGAAAAATATACTGGTAAAAATATTAAATGTCTACGATCTGATCGAGGCGGTGAATATATGAGTGGTGAGTTCACCGATTATTTAAAGGAGAATGAGATTCTTGCTCAATATACTCCTCCGGGTACTCCACAGCACAATGGAGTGTCCGAAATGAGAAATCAGACTTTATTGGATATGGTTCGATAGATGTTGAGTTTTACAGATTTGCCCTATTATTTATGGGGATATGCTCTTTTAACTGCTGCTCATCTTTTGAATAAGATTCCTTCCAAGGATGTTCTTACAACTTCATATGAGATATGGACTGGTAGGAAACCGAATCTTAATTATGTTAAGATTTGGGGCTGTCTTGCCTATGTCAGGATGGCTCAGCAGGGAGATCCAGATGATAGAAAATCTACATCGCGATACATATATACCCTTAACAGTGGTGCGATTAGTTGGCGTTGTTCAAAACAAGGCTCAACAGCTGATTCCACCACTGAGGTGGAATTTATAGCGGCTTCAGAAGCTGCTAAAGAAGCTGTTTGGATTAGAAATTTTATCACAGAACTTGGCATTATGCCTAGTATTGCGGATTCGATCCCATTGTACCATGATAATAACTGAGCCATCGCCCAAGGTAAGGAGTCGAGGGCGCATTCCAAGTCTAAACACATGGAAATGAAATATCACGTAATTAGAGAGATTATTGAACGAAAAGACATAGTGATCTTGAAGGTTCAAGGACAAGACAACATAGCAGACCTGCTTACAAAGGCCTTACCTCCTAAGTTATTCGATAAACATGTGGAGGAGATGGGACTACAGTACCATCCAGATTAGAGTGCCAATCCGATTTGTATATTTTATTATTTTTTAATAAAATAACTACATTTTTCATTTCATACCTCATTAACGATATTGTAATTTTGCATATTAGATTGATGTATAGATCTGCTAAGAATGACATCGACCTTAGAATAGTTTTGACACTAGGTGTAAACTATTCTTAAAGTAAATATTCCTAGTCATTGGTTTTGGAATACAGTCAAATTCCTATAACCTAGAAGACTAGCACATGTCATATATTGGAATTAAAGTTCCAATAGTTTAACGCGATTTACCATGAGTTTTGGAAACTCGTATAGACATGTAGGTATTGGTTGGACCAAATACTGAATGACTCATAGGTGATTCCTAATAGTTGAAAGTACACACCATCGTCAATAGGAATCTCCTCGAGTCGAGTAGCATATATAATCTTTTGGCTATAGGATAACATTGATTTTGTGTGAGATCTTCCACACTTTGATGCCATGTATGTCAAAAATCTTTCATGGTCTGGCCTCTAGATGTTCGTTGGGTGTGGACCGATGCACTGAGTAATCAAGTGCGAAGCAAGATATGATATGTCGGCCTGTATGTGTACCATAAGGGTTTAGGTATCCATGTTAATAAAGTCATGATTCTTAAATCTTTGGCCAAAGTCGATCACCTAGGGTGGATTGCATCAGTTATGAAGAATTGTGGACATGTCGACATGAGATGTGCGCCTCGAAAACATGACGGTGTATTCTATGTTTTCTAAGCACAACTCGAATAGCCTACGACAGAGGGATTTTTAAACATATGTGATGACCTCGACTTGTATAGTTCAGAAAGGTCGTTCGTGTTCTTCACGAATTTGGAGGTGGCCGAATTACGTACATATTAGCTAGGCTTATATGACGAACATGTCTGAACTTAGAGAGTCCCAATATGAAGTGTACTCATTGAGCAATTGGGTAGCCGAATATTTTTGATAAAAGATAATTTTCGATATTATAATTATCAACTAAGATAATCAAGTGTTATTGGATAACATTGATTATTTACTTTGACCTAATTGAATTAATTGGATTAATTCAATAATTACCCAAGGATTTAATTGTAAAATCATAATTATCTCTACCATTTGAGGATATTATGGTAATTGTAAGTATGTAATAATAGGTGGTTTGGCTTGATTTAATTGGATTAAATCAAGGTGGCAAACATTTAACTAATCTATTTCCTAATCCTTGGCTTGATTTAATTGGAAAAAATTAAAGCGGGAGACAATTGAGATTAGTCACACCTAATTATACATATTTGGACAAATTAGATTAAGCCCACTTAAAAGTTGATTACAACTTTTATTAATTAAAAATTGCCTAAGTTTTTCTATAAATAGCAAGCTTTAGGAAGGTTTTAATTACAAGTACAAATACAAGCAAATTCTTGAGAGATTAGCCTAAGTTATAAAAGTGTTTAGAGAAGCTTGTGAGGTCTCTACAACATTTCATCTAGGAGAAATCAAGATTGGATCTTGAAGTGAAGCTTGGAAGTATTGGAAATAAGATTGGATCTTGAAGTCAAGCTTGCACACCTTGGAGGTTCTCCAACAATTTCAACAAAGGAGAAGTAGATTGGATCTTGCATCAAGCTTACTAGGTAATGTTTGATCTTCTCATAAGCTATGTTTATTTCTGTATTAGATCCATGATCACATAGCTTAATATAGAATAAGACTAATCAATTGTGTTAGGATACTTTAGAAGTATAAACACAACATGCTTGTAATTAGGTCAAAGATGTTCATGTTGGACATGGAACAATTAATTAAAGTTTGGAACTCTAGATTAAAGCTTAGATCTATGGGTACCATTCTAGAATAACTTGACCACCTTTGGGCGACCTAGAATTGTTCACGATATATTTCTTATTGGGATTCTAATTTGGTTTGTGTATTGGATTCAAAATTTACGCAAGTGCGTAATTAGAATTTATTAATATTTTTGTAAAAATATTTGATATTTTGAAAAACTTGATTTTTATTCTATAACATGTGTTGATGTTGGTTTTGAAATAAAAAATTAATTTCGGGTGTTTTTTAAGTTTTTAGGGAGAACCGGAAGTGATTAGGGTAAAATACCATAATCCCTTCTGCTTATTGGAGAGTGGGCTGAAGAGGGAAACAAATTGGAAAAAAAAGAATAGAAGAGTGACCTGGGCACTACAGTGCGCGCGCGCACTGTAGCGCATGTAATGCACCCCCGTCACGCCTTTAACGTGCACTGTTTTTATTTTTACTCATTCTGGAGTTTCCAGACTCCGATTCAGTCCCGATTTTTTCCTATACACTCGTAATGGAATATAGTATTTCATGAAATAATTAAAATTACACCCATACTTGATATCCATGGGTTAGACCCATTTTCGCTGACCGGGGCACCGATCCGACCCTAAGGGTTCCACAACTGCCCCAACATATACTAGGTATACGGCTCTACCGGGATAGAGTTAGGGAGCTTATAGGGTTGTCGCAATCAACGTACATAGATAAGATATTAGAAAGTTATGGTTTTACCAACTACAATGCAGTAAATGTACCTTTTCGATACGGTATACATCTTCCAAAAAAATGGCACCTCAGACTAAGGAAGAGAGAGTTAGAATTTCTAACTTGCCATATGCTTCTTGTATTGGAAGCATAATATATGCTATGCTATGTACTAGACCTGACATCAGTTTCGGTGTCAGTGTGACCAGCCGATATCAATCTGATCCAGGTAATGATCATTGGACAGTCGTGAAACATATCCTTAAATATCTTAAGGGTACTAGGGATAGGTTTTTGATATATGGACAAGATAAGCTACAAGTTAGGGGTTATACAGACTCCTACTTCCAAGGAGATCCAGATGATAGAAAATCTACATCAGGATACATATTTACCCTTAACTGTGGTGCGTTTAGTTGGCAATGTTCAAAGCAAGGCTCAACAATTGAATCCACCACTGATGCGGAATTTATAGCGGATTCAGAAGCTATAAAAGAAGCTATTTGGAATAGAAATTTTATCACAGAACTTGGGGTTGTGCATAGTATTGTGGATTCGATCTTATTGTACTGTGATAATAATGGAGCCATTGCGCAGGCTAAAGAACGGATGGCGCATTCCAAGTCTAAGCACGTGGAAAGGAAATATCACATATTTAGAGAGATAATTGAACAAAAAGACATAGTGGTCTTGAAGGTTCAAGGACTAGACAACATAGCAGACCAGCTTACAAAGGCCTTACCTCCTAAGTTATTCGATAAACATGTGGAGTAGATGGGACTGTGGTACCATCCAGATTGGCACTAAGCAAGTGGGAGTTTGTTGGAGTTGGTGCTAAGAGCGCCAATCCGAATAATGTATTGTACATTTTTTTATTTATTAATAAAATAACTACATTTTCATTTCATAGCTTATTAATGGTATTGTCATTATGCGTATTAAATTAACGTATAGATATGCTAGGAATTACATCGACCTTATAATAGTCTTGTAGTAATACTGCACAGTAGGTGGTCTGACATTGAGATACGTATTACTATTGTAAACTATTCTTAAAGTAAATATTCATAGTCATTGGTTTTGGAATACGGTCGAATTCTTATAACTTAGAAGACTAGCACATGTCGTATATTGGAATTGGAGTTCCAATGGTTTAACCCGATGTACCATGAGTTTTGGAAACTCGTATAGACATGTGGGTATTGGTTGGATCAAATACTGAATGACTTATAAGTAAATCCTAATAGTTGGAAGTACACACCATCGTCAACAGGAATCTCCTCGAGTCGAGTAGCATAGGTAATCCTTTGACTACAGGATATCATTGATTTTGTGTGAGATCATCCACACTTTGATGCCATGTATATCAGAAACCTTTCATGGTCTGGACTCTAGATAATCGTTGGGTGTGGACCGATGCACTTGTTAGTGTCCTAGACATGCCACGGGATCTCTAAGCATGATTATTGTGTGAATAAAACAAGAGAGTTGCGGAATACTCACATTTATTGGTTGAGGAGATTTCAAAAATTTCCAAGGATGTAAAGAAGGTCTAAGATTTCCTTGACTGTTTCCAACACTTAGGTGAGTCTCCCTATCACCTTATTTTACTCCTTAATGTGCTAGCATAGATGAATTTTGCAATAAAACTCAAGAAGAAGAATAGAGGAAGCTCGACATTTTGAGGGAGAAGAGAGAGCTTGTTGTGAATAGTGAAAAGTATGTTAAATTCCAAAGTCAACAAGTCTTTTATATTAAGGTTGAGTGTTGGTTTTGGCTTGAGTGTTTTAGAAGCAAAGCAAAGCTTATATTTCAACAAATCAAATCCAAAACCAAGCCTAACCACTTCCATCATTAGTCAAACAAATGATGTAAGTGAAGTGGGTCCCACCACTTTTAAATTCCGAATTTAAGTCGGCTAACTTAACACGCAACTTCATTCAGGCCGGGTTCGTTTAATCCTATTAAACGAATTTTCAGTTGTGACATAATTAAATCCAATTTAATTAAATAATAATGCCTAGCAAAATTATTACGAAAGTCGCTTGCGAATTAATTCTAAATTAATTCGTTTGCCCGAATTAAAATCCAATTTTAATTCCGCTCTGAAATCTGATTTCATTTAATATATCCAATATATTATTTTAGCCCAATTAAATAATGAAATCCAATTTAGCTATTAAATTTACTTTGCCGATTAATTCCAAATTAATCTTTTTCTCTCTTCTAGTCGAATTAATCCCAGATTAATTCTTACCGTAATTAATCCTAGATTAATTTTCTCTCTCTTATAATTAATCCCAGATTAATTCTGTTCGAGTCAAATGTCATCGGTGAATCTTTGGGAGGCGACCCAAGAGATCCCTGGATATGTTGGCAGTAAATATGGTCATCGGACTATCCGAACATGTGCGTACCCGGTACCACGTTCCTACCGATTTACAAGACATGGTTGGCTTCTAGAAAAGCACCGTGCCTACCCAATTCTCCATAAATATTCTTTTAAGGAATATATATAATCTATATTAGGTGTAGTATACATAGTATTGCGTATTACGATCCAGTATTGGATGTCACATGCTAGGCTTGGGGCTGGAGTTGTGTCTGCCCCGTACGAAGCATATATCGGATCACTAGCAACTAGTCTCTTTATGATCGGAAAGTCATGACCTAGTCATACTTTCCCGATGGTTATAGCACTATAGAGTACCAGTTCTGTATCCCTGTGTGATCATCATCTCCATATGACTGAAGTGATACTTCCATCTTGACATCACACCCAATACACTACGATTCTCAGTATACCCAGAAGAGGCGTACACAGAACCTGTTAAAGCCCCGGACGACCAAAACCAAAGTATATTAATTGTCGCAAGTATTAGCGATGCAAGTCTCACGTTAAGACCAAATACATTTACCCTGATTCGGATTCCCACAGACACGAAGTCATACTACCAATGGGATTCCGAGGGGTCTATCCAGAGCGAAGCTGTTTCTGTACCATCGGTAAACAGAACCTCCTATTACACTTGCATGAGTATCCAATACCAAAATATATGAGAACTATTTCGTTACGCTTCCATAACACGCACACGTGTAATACTAGCCTATTCCGCATTATCAATGTCCAGTCTCGATAATACTACGACTAGGAATATTTAATGATTAAACCTTACGTGGATTAATATTTTCTCATATCTTATTAATCTGGTACTAATCATATGGACTTTTATCATTTATATATCCAGGTAATCCAATTATAAATGATAAAAGAGCAATTTCCTTTGTCACATAATCAATTTTGTACAAGAACACCATGTTCTTTACAAAATAGTGATGTTATGGGTCATAATTGTCCAACAGCACTTGGTAATCAAGTGTGAAGCAAGATAGAATCCGTCGGCCCGTATGTGTACCATAAAAGGTTTAGGTATCCATGATAGTAAAGTCACGGTTCTTAAAGCTTTGGACAAAGTCGATCACCTAGGGTGGATCACATCAGTTATGAAGAATCATGGACATGTCGACATGAGATGTGTGCCTCGAAAATTTGACAGTGCATTGTATGTTTCCTAAGAAAAACTTGGATAGCCTGTGACAGAGGCATTGTTAAACATATGTGATGACCTCGACTTGTATAGTTCAGAAAGGTTTTCTGTGTTCTTTGCGAATTTGTAGGTGGCCGAATTACGTATATATTAGCTAGGCTTATATGACGAACGTGTCTGAACTTAGAGAGTTCCAATATGAAGTGTATTTGTTGCACACTTGGGTAGCCGATTAATTTTGATAAAAGATAATATTCGATATTATAATTATCAAATAAGATAATCAAGTGTTATTGGATAACATTGATTATTTAGTTTGACCTAATTGGATTACTTCAATAATTACACAAGGGGTTAATTGTAAAATCATAATTATCTCTATCATTTGAGGATATAATGGTAATTGTAAGTATGTAATAATAGGTGATTTTGATTTGATTTAATTGGATTATATCAAAGTGACAAACATTTAACTAAGCCATTTGCTAATCCTTGTCTTGATTTAATTGGATTAAATCAAAGTGGTAGACAATGGATATTAGTCACACCTAATTATACATATTTAGACAAACTGGATTAAGCCCACATAAAATTTGATTACAACTTTTGTTAATTAAAAATTTTCTAAGTTTTTCTATAAATAGCAAGCTTTATGAATGTTTTAATTAAGCAAAAGAGAAACTTGAGAGAGCTAAATACAAGCAAGTATTAGAGAAATTAGCCTAAGTTAGAGAAGTGTTTAGAGACGTTTTGAGGTCTTTACAGCATTTTTTCTAGGAGAAATCAAGATTGGATCTTGGGGTGAAGCTTGCTAGCATTGGAATCAAGATTGGATCTTGGAGTCAAGCTTGCTAATCCTTGGAAGTTCTTCAAACATTTCAACAAAGCGAAATAGATTGGATCTTTGAATCAACCTTTTTAGGTAAGTTTGATCTTCTCTAAAAGCTATATTTTTCATTAGTGAGATATATAGTGTTGAATTATGTATTTGGTACATAATGTTGAAATTAGGCTAATTAATTGTGTTAGGATGCTTTGGAAGTATAAACACAATATGCTTGTAATTGTGTCAAAATATTTATGTTAAACATAAACATATAATTAGAGTTTGGAAATCTAGATTAAAGCTTAGAGCTATGGCTACCATTCTAGAATCACTTGACCACCTTTTGGTGACCTAGAATTATTCATGAGTCACTTCATTTTAGGATTCTAATTTGATTTGTGTTTTGGATTCAAACTTACGCAAGTGCGTGTTTAGAATAAATTTATGTTTTTGTAAAAATATTTTATATTTTGAAAATTTTGATTTTTATTCTATAACATGTAGTGATGTTGGTTTTGATGTTAAAAATTAATTTTGGGTCTTTTTAAAGTGTTTAGGGAGAGTTGGAAGCAATTAGGGTAATAGACCATAATTTCTTCAGCTCTCTGGAAAGAGAGATGAAGGAAATGTAATTTAAGAAATAAATAAAAAAACAGAAATTTGACCTAATTAAGTTAATGACTTGAATGTCATAAATCTCCCGTGATTAGGTGATTACTTTAATTAAGTAATAGTATTAATAATGTTAGAGCATTATTAGATGGTCCATCTGTTGGACAATTATGACCCATAGCGTCACTATTTGTAAAAGACATTGTGGTTTTTGTACAAATTAACTATGTGACAATGGAAATTGCTATTTTATCATTTTGTAATTAGATTACTTGAATATATAAATGATAAAAGTCCTTATGATTAATTCCGGATTATAAGATATGAGACAGTATCAATCCATGAAGGTTTAATCATTAAATATCCCTAGTCGTAGTATTATCGAGACTGGACATCGATAATGCGGAATAGACTAGTATTGCACTTGTGCGTGTTATGGAAGCGTAACAACATAGTTCTTATATATTTAAGTACTGGATGCTTATGCAAGTGTGATAGGAGGTTGTGTTTGCCGATGGTACGGAAACAGCTTCGCTCTAGATAGACCCTTTGGAATCTCATTGGTAGTATGACTATGTGTCTATGGGAATCCGATTCAGGGTAGGTGTATTTGGTCTTAACCTGAGACTTACATCGCTAATACTTACGACAATCAATACACTTTGGTTTTGGTCGTCCGGGACTTTAACAGGTTCTGTGTACGCCTCTTCTGGGTTTATTGAGAATCGTAGTGTATTGGGTGTGATGTCAAGATGGAAGTATCACTTCAGTCATATGGAGATTATGACCACGCAGGGATACAGAACTGGTTCTCTATTATGTTACAACTATCGGGATAATATGACAAGGTCATGATTATCCGATTATATAGACTAGTTACTTGTGATCCGATATATGCTTCGTACGTGGCAGACACTATTCCAGCCCCAGGCCTTGCATGTGACATCCGATACTGGATCGTAATACGCAATACTACGTGTACTACGCCTGACAAAGATTATCTATTCCTTAAAGAATATTTCTGGAGAATTACGTAGGCACGGCGCTTTGCTAGAAGCCAACCATGTCTCATAAATCGGTAAGAACGTGGTACCGGGTACGCACGTGTTTGGATAGTCCGATGACCGGATTTACTGCCAACATATCTAGGGATCTCATGGGTCGCTTCCCGAAGATTCACCAATGACGTATGACTCGAACATAATTAATCTAGGATTAATTATAAGAGAGAGAAAATTAATCTGGGATTAATTACGGTAAGATTTATCTGGGATAAAATTCAATTAAAAGCGAGAGAACGATTAATTTGGAATTAATCGATTAAAATAATATATTCGATATATTAAATGAAATTAGATTTCATAACAGAATTAAAATTGGATTTTAATTCGGGCGAACGAATTAATTTAGAATTAATTTGCGAGCGACTTTAATAGTAATTTTGCTAGGCATAATTATTTTATTAAATTTGATTTAATTACGTCGCAACGGAAAATTCGTTAATTCAGAATTAACGAACCCAAGCCCGGAATGTGTTCGCGGGCCCATTCGGATTTTGAATTTAAAGTGGAGCCCACAAGTCACATCACTTGTCACTTTACTTGTTTTATGGTGATGGAAGTTAGTGAAGAGTTGATGGTGGCTTGTAAGACACATTTTCTTTTTTATGAAAGACTTGAGTGACATTTACCAAACAAGGATTTGGTATATGACTTTTATTTTGGAAATCAAAAATAATTTTCATTCACTCTCTCTCTCTCATTTTGGCGTGAAAATAGCTCTCTCTCTCCAATTTCTTGGCTTGGCCGAAAGTTGCAAGAACAAATAGGAAAATTTTTGTTGCAAAAAACTTTAAAGTGCTAGCACACATTAAATCATACAAAGGTGATAGGGAAACTTTCCCTAGAGTTTGGAATCTCAAATTGCAAGCTTGGAGCTTCAACATACATCAAAAAGTGGAACTTGGAGCACTACACAATGAACAAAAGTTTTGAACTTTCCATCTACATCCAACGAGCATTGTAAGTATTTTCCGCTAACTTCTTTGTGTATTCATACTTCTATTATGCTTAAATGATCTTGGGATTGTCCTTAGAAACCCAACAATGGTATCATAGCTATTAACATGAAATTGAATTAGGGTTCATAATTGAATCGGGTGGTATTTTTGATTTGAGCATGATTTAATCAAATTGTTTGCTTGAGTATGTTAGATAATGATAACTTAAAGTTATGCATGATCAATTTTATGAAAGATTAATTGGATTAATTTTCCCCAAATCTATAGGCTTGGCCGAATGATATAGGTACCCTAAGCTCATGGTGATTTTGATTTAGACCATTGGATTTGTTTAAAAGGAATGGATAAATTGATTTGTGATTAATTAGATTGAAATCAAAATTAATAAAAAAATTACCATATTACCGTGAGCCTAATGAGCATGTTGGGTTGATTTTTTTTGCTTCAATAATGTTGAAAATGTATTGAAAATAATAAAGCATGATTAATTTATAAATTGGTATTTTGAAAATGTTAATTTAAATAATTAATTATGGCTATACACTTTAATTAAAAATTGTGATATTTGGAATATTAGAATTTAATTAATTAGGCTTAATTTGGAATTGGGCTAAAATTGTTGTATTTGGGCCTAATGGGCTTGGTTGGGCCAAGTTGGTTTAGGACAATTGGATTGGATCCAAATTGGGCCTAAAACCATTCCATTAAGTCCAAATATAATAAATGGGTCTTTAAATAATTAATTTTATGGCAAAGGGTATTCCTTATTAGGCTTTGGTTGCCAAAGTCCATACCTTAAGAAATTAATTGAAAGCCCAATGGACTTTAATTAATTGACATTGGATGTTAATTGGGCTTTGAGACCCATTAAGATTATATTTAGAATCTAAGTCGTAAAAGCACATTAAAAGTGTAATTATTTAATTTGGAATTAAATTAGAATTAGTATTGAATACAAATGAAATTAGATTTAAAATTGTAGTTTGATATAATTCAAGAATACGCACTTGGAGTATTTATTCTTAAAAGAGTTGGACTCGCGCAAATCAAATCGTTGTTTGAACATTGGATGATCACTTAATTCAAAGATTAATTAATTGGATTAGATTGATTGAATAACATGCTTTGTGTGAATACATGGATGTTTGTATGAATAATGTATATCGGATGGATATTAGAAGGGTGAGGGAAATTTTGGAAATTATTGTAATAAATTTAGAATTTATTTAAATTGGACCTGCGTGTCCAGCCTTTATCTCTCGATTCTTTGTAATTCTCTTCTCACCAACTCCCCTCAATGTAATGAGGTTTCTTTATTGTATTATGTAATTGGGTAGAAGTTAGAATAGTGCTAGCCGGGAAGAGAAATGGAGTGATTTGTTCTATGAACAATTTGTGAAATACCCATCCGCATATCATTATTAATTTATTTATCGCGCCTTATTATGCTTTTAGAATGCATGCTTAAGGGTGTATGATGAGACCTAATAAAAGATAATTAATTGGTTGCCAATTACGCGAAAAAACCTCAAAAAATATTAATGTTTTCCTTCCATTGAGTGATTTATTCTCAAGATCCAAGATTGGCATTGGTTTGTTGGCCAAAATCAAGACCTTTGTCCATCGCGGATGTGTTTGAATCATGAAGGCTTTATTCCATATCGCATGTCTTGGCCAAGTTGTAATTTGTTAGCCAAAGTCAAGATTACTTCTTGTTCATCGACATCGATTACGAAGCTTTCCAAGTCAATGGGTCCCACTTAACTGGAATCATTAAGCTTGTTGAGCCAAAGCCAAGGCTTAGTTAATTCAGAGGAAAAGGTTAGGAAAATATATTGGATATATTGGCATATATATTGTATATATGTTTCGGACTTGGAGGTCCACCTACCAGATCTAGGAATTGGATGAGATCCAATTGATCTTAGAGATCTACCTAGTTAAATATCATACAGCTTGTTGGCCAAAGTCAATGTTGTGTGTTATTTAACGGGATCCTAGTCCACTAGGAAACTAGGTTTCCCGAGTACTCAACAGAAGGTTGGAGACTCGCCGAAAAATAGTGGGAGACCAGTATTGAATTGCAATTTCATTCAAATACTTGCCAATACGCGCTTTCAAATTATATCGTCATTTTAAATATTTATTAGTTGGACTAATATTCTATTATTTTTCTTGTAACAGTTGGATTGTACCCAAATATCGTTAATTGAATAGTTTAACTATTGCAATTAAGATGACTGGAAAGATCAGGGTTAGAGACATTATCATGGGCGAAAATGTCTTTAATGGCGCGAACTTTACTGACTGGGATATGAACCTCAGGATTGTCCTGGGGGCTGAGAGGATGCTCTATACGATAGAGAGACCTCTCGGGCCTAAGCCCGGAAATGAGCAGCCGTTTGAGCTTAAGCATTGGAAGACTCATAGAAATGACAACTCAACTGCTCAATCCGTCATGCTCGCTGCGATGACCCCTCAATTTCGTCGCCAAAACAAGGGATTGGATCCCTATACTATGATGGAAAAATTGAAGGACCTTCATCGATCTAACCTTAGATCGAAAATGTATGAATTGCAGAAAAAGCTCTTTCGCTCTCGAATGTCAGAGGGTACATCTGTTGAGCACCATGTGTCACAGATGATTGCTGACATTGAACAGCTGGGTCATCTAGGCATAACCTTTGAGGCTGAGACTTCTATAGATTTGATCTTGCAGTCTCTTCCTAACAGCTGGAGCGGGTTCATCATGAACTACAATATGATGAACCAAGACCATACTCTTTGAGAGCTGATGGCAATGCTGCATGAAGCAAAAAAAATAGCTAATGAAGGGCAAAAAGTGCGAGGCGCACTTCGCTTCAACATCTCAGTCTCCCAAGGCTTGGCCAAAGGCTACTGGAGGTGTAAAGAAGAAAAATAAGAAGGACAAGGCCAAATCGTCAAAGTCTTATGGGAAGGAAAAAGGAAAAATCCCTAGATGTATGCTTGCAGTGTGGCAAACGGGGTCACTGGAAGCGTGACTGCCGTGAGTACAAGGCGCACATAAA
Source organism: Zanthoxylum bungeanum (assembly GCA_019454045.1). Lineage (NCBI taxonomy): Eukaryota > Viridiplantae > Streptophyta > Magnoliopsida > Sapindales > Rutaceae > Zanthoxylum > Zanthoxylum bungeanum. Next base: position 51,656 of record SKCR01037446.1, read on the forward strand.
GGAAATCAAAGCGGGCAAGGCACCGGCTTCAGGTATGTTTGTTATAGAAATAAACATGTCTACTTCTAGTTTTAAAAATTGGATTTTTGATTCTGGTTGTGGTACTCATATATGTACTGATGTGCAGGATCTGTAGATTAGCAGGAGACTTGCCTCAGGAGAGATAGACCTCCGAGTTGGAAATGGGACAAGAGTCGATGTTTTGGCTGTTGGGACTTATATTTTGGAACTGTCCTCGGGGCATGTACTAAATCTTTCAGACTGTTATTATGTACCTAGTTTGATTAGGAATATTATATCTGTATCTTTATTAGCCCAATGTGGCTATACTTTTGTTTTTAGAAACACTGGGTGTTTTATGTATAAAAATGATATGGAGATATGCAGTGCTGATGTGAATAATGGTCTTTATATTTTGAATATAAATCAATCTCAAACATATAATGTAACAAACAAAAGGCTTAAACTAAGTAACAAAGATGAAACTTATATGTGGCATTATCGTTTGAGACACATTAACAAGACTCACATATCCACCCTTTCGAAGAGTGGGTACTTGGACAGATTTGATCCAAATTCATATGACGTCTGCGAATCTTATTTATTAGGCAAAATGCCTAAAACACCTTTTAGCGGTAAATATGAACGTGCCACTGAACTGTTAGCCCTCGTTCATAGTGACGTATGTCGGCCCATGTCTAGCCAGGCTAGAGGTGGATATGAATACTTCGTAACATTTACGGATGATGTATCGCGTTATGGTTATGTGTATCTTATGAGACACAAGTCGGAAACCTTTGAGAAATTTAAAGAGTTTCGACACGAAGTAGAAAACAGACCGGCAAAAGTATTAAAACATTACGGTCGGACCGTGGTGGAGAATACTTAAGCAATGAGTTTCTTGATTACTTGAAAGAGTATGGTATTCTTTCATAGTGGATTCCTCCCGGAACACCTCAATTGAACGGTGTGTCCGAACGGAGAAACCGAACTTTGTTGGACATGGTAAGGTCGATGATGAGTGGCACGGAGCTACATATTTCCTTCTGGGGAAATGCATTGAACAGTGCAATACTTATTTTGAATAAGGTTCCATCAAAGTCTATTCAACAGACTCCGTATGAAATATGGACAGGAAAGAAACCGGGTTTCTCATTCCTGAAGATTTGGGGATGTTGGGCATACGTTAAACGTTTGGATGGTACCAAACTTGAACCCAAATCAGATAAGTGTCTATTTGTAGGTTATCCTAGGGAAACCAAAGGATATTACTTCTACAACCCACAAGAGAACAAAATATTTGTTGCTCTACATGCGTTTTTCCTTGAGAAGGAATTCCTAAATGCAGTGGTTAGTGGGAGGAAAGTATAACTCGATGAAAGTTGTAGTGATACTGTTTCTGGCACAGAATCCTTAACGGAACATGAACAGTTCATCAGGGATGAGACTGTACCACAATCTTCGAATACATAAGAACCACGTAGATAAGAGAGAGTCAGAAAATAACCTGAGAGGTATGGGTTTCTAATCTCACCTCATGTGGATATTAATCTTATTGAGGAAGACGAACCAGTTACGTATGAGGAAGCAATACAAGGTATCGACTCCGGTTTATGGCAAGATGCCATGAAGTCCGAAATGGATTCCATGTACACCAACCACGTTTGGACACTGGTTGATGCACCAGAAGGCGTAAAGCCTATTGGTTGCAAATGGGTCTTCCAGAAGAAGACCGACATGGATGGAAACATACAAACGTACAAAGCTAGGCTTGTAGCGAAAGGGTATCGTCAACGACATGGTGTCGATTACGACGAAACCTTTTCACCTATTGCCATGATTAAATCCATTCGGATAATGCTTGTTATTATTGCATATTTCGATTACGAGATATGGTAGATGGACGTCAAAACCGCTTTCCTTACGAGATATGCAAGTTAAATCGATCCATTTATGGATTGAAGCAAGCATCGCATTCTTGGAAGCAACGTTTTGATGAGATCATAAAAGAATATGATTTCGTTCAAAACGAGGATGATCATTGTGTATATAAGAAGGATAATGAGAGCGCACTGACATTCATTGTCCTTTACGTTGATGATGTTAGGGGGTGTTTCAGGCAGTTTGGCTTGAAAGTCTTGGGCTGTTGGAGTGCAGTTTTGGTTTGGCAATGGGGCTGGTCAGTGAGGATTTTTAGGCCAAACTACCTAAAACACCCCCTGGTTCCCATGCCAAAATACCCCTAAAATCAGCCCTCCATTCACGCCAAAATAACCCTGGAAACTGCCTTCAATCCCACGCACAAAAGCCCTCAAACAGCCTCCAAAAATCTGCCTTAAACCCGTGAAAAAAACTGTACTGAAAAACTACATAAAAACCCACAAATTGTACCCGCAAAACTGCACTGTTTTGACAACCAAAATAGCCCCGCATTACCGTAAAACAGTAAGCCTAAACCATGACCAGAAACTGCAGCGAAACGGAGTAAAAACGACAGCCCAAACAGCGAAACAGCGAAGGAAAATGTTAAACCAGTGAACCGGAGGAGTTACGGAGCATCAACCCTTCCGACAATCGCATACCGCGCTTTCGAGAGACGACAAAAGTGTTGGTTTCTAATTAGGTCCCAAGATCATGAAATCAAGCAAGAAATTCGCATGAATACACAAAGGAGTAAGGCGGAATACATACTCACATTGAACGATTTGATGCTACGAAGAACAATCCACTTCTTCCTCCTTGTTGAAGCTCGGCAATGAGCTCCTTGTACTGCAGTGGTGCTCGGTTTTGGGCTGTATAAGTCCACCAAGATTTGGCCATGGGAGACACCATGGAAGCTCCAAGCTTTAAGCTCCAAAATTGATTCCAAGTTCACAAGAACACTGCCCTATCACCATAGTATAAACCCATGTGTGTGCTAGCACTTCTTCTTCTTCCTTTTGTTCGGTCAAACCAGAAATTTGAAAGGAGAAGAGATGAAAAACGGCTCAAAGCCGAGAGAGAAAAGAGAGGGAAGAAGGGTTTCCTAGAAACCGATTTTGAGAGAGAGAAAATAAAAAGAAAATGTATTATTTATATATTTGTTTTATTTTCCAAAAAAAAAAATACATAAATCATTTTCATTTATTAAAAAATCAAAAGGCAAAAGTCAAAAAACAAAACCATTAATGCCTTTTCAACAACCACATCAATCACTCAATCAAGTGACAACTTGTCACATCACTCAAAGTGACATTTGATTTGACGCTTGATGTGACTAGCGATTTGTTGCTCGATTTGACTTGCGTGCCGCACTCGAATTCAAAATGCGAATGCGCAAGCAAATAATCACGGGCTCAGGTTCGCTAATTCCAAATTAACGAATTTTCCGTCGCGACGTAATTAAATGATTACGCCTAGCGAAATCACTATTCACGTCGCTAACGAATTAATTCTAAATTAATTCGTTCGCCCGAATTAAAATCTAATTTTAATTCCGCGTCGAAATCCAATTTCGTATAATATATCGATTATTTAATTTTATCGATTAATTCCAAATTAATCGTTCTCTCTTTAATTAATATTTTATCCCAGATAAAATATCTTCGTAATTAATCCCAGATTAATTTTCTCTCTCATCGAATTAATCCCAGATTAATTAAAGTGCGAGTCATACATCATCGGTGAATCTTCGGGAAGCGACCCATGAGATCCCCGAATATGTTGGCAGTAAATACGGTCGTCTGACTATCCGAACACGTAAGTACCTCGTACTACATTTATACCGATTTACAAGACAAGGTTGGCTTCTAACAAAGCGCCATGCCTACCCATTATCCAGAAATATCCTTATAGGAATATTAGATCTATATCAAGCGTAGTATACCATAGTATTGCGTATTTCTGTCCAGCATCGGATGATCACGTGCAAGGCCTGGGGCTGGAATTGTGTCTGCCCCGTACGAAGCACATATCGGATGTCTGGTAACTAGTCTCTATAATCGGATATACATGACCTTGTCATAATATCCCGATAGCTCGAGCATTTAAGAGAACAAGTTTCGTATCCTATGTGACCATCATCTCCATATGACTGGAGTGATACTTCCGTCTTAACATCACACCCAACACACTACGATTCTCAATATACCCATCATTGGCGTACACAGAACCGGTTAAAGCCCTGGACGACCTCAACTAAAGTATATTGATTGTCGTAAGCATTAGCGGTGTAAGTCTCAGGTTAAGACCAAATACACCTACCCTGATTGCAGACTCTCATAGAAACATAGTCATACTACCAATGGGATTCCGGGGAGGTCTATCCAGGGCGAAGCTGTTTCCCGTACCATCGGTAAAACACAACCTCCTATTACACTTGCATGAGTATTCTATACCCAAATATGTGAGAACTATGCCGTCGTGCCCTCACAAACGCGCACAAGTGTAATACTAGTATTTTACGTATTTATCGATGTCCAATCTCGATAATACACTGACTAGGGATATTTAATTATTTATCCTATGTGGACTGATACTGTCTCATATCATTCTCCGTCCAGGAACAAATCACAATGACCTCTCATCATTTATATATCTAGGTGATCTAATCACAAATGATAAGAGTGCAATCTCCTTTGTCACATAGTTAATTTTTACAACAACACCATGATCTGTACAAATAGTGACACTATGGGTCATAATTGTCCAACAATCTCCCACTTGGCCTATAGCCAGTCACTCGAGTCTCTGACACCCGAACTATGTACGGTTGGCTCAAATTGCTGAGAAAAGCTTTCGTCAGCGGATTTTTATGATTATCGTCTGATGCGATTTATTCGATCATCACATCGCCACGATGCATGATCCGAACGAATCAGATGAATAGTCGAAGTATATATATATCTGGATCGTTGATGAGACCATTAATTCTTTAGCCTGTGCTGACGCCTAGCTCAGCTGCTAACATAATTATATCTAATCTAATTAGATTTGTTATTGACCCAGATGGCTTCTATTGCTGCCTCAGCTGCTGCAATTAACCCGCATTTGTTGTTTATTCGGTAACAGTATCTTGCTTGGAAGATTTCCGGCTCACTGTACCGTTATTCAAACTGTATAGTACCGTTTGCGACTTTTAGTCGTCTCTATCGGTTATAGGAAACTTGCTACAGTGATCCCAGTCACTTCAAGTTCTCCTTCTCCATAGACTAAGACAGCATCCTTAGTTCTCTAAGATACTAACGGATGTTCTTAACATCAATCCAGTGACTATCACTCGGATTGGCCTGTTTGCGAATCCATATGCTCAAAGCGTATGAGACACCAGGTTGCGTACATTTTCAATGTACGGTTTCTCGGAGAGTATTTCGAAAGCCAAGCTTTCACCGATATTTATTTTATGGGAATATCATTTCCAAGAAATGACGTATTATCATTATTTTATAGGACAGCCACTGTCAGTGCGCTCCCACTAACCTTCTTATATACATAAGAATCATTTTCATTTTGAATTAAATCATAAATCATTATGATTACATCAAAACGATAATTCCAAGAATCTAATGCTTGCTTCAATCCAATCATGGATCGAATAACAAGTATTATCCAAATGAATTTACCATGGCAACAGGTAAAAGTTTGAATCGTAATCAACACAATGTTGATAACGATACCTTTCCGTTAAAAGCCTAGCTTTATACATTGGTATGTTTCCATCCATGTATGTCTTCCTTGAAGACTTATATAGTACCAATAGGCACAATGCCTTGCGGTACATCAACTAGTTCTCTAAACTGGTTGATATACATGGAATCCATTTCGGACGTTATAGCACTTTGCCATAATTAGGGAGTCGATACCTTGTATCACTTCCACATACTTAGTCAGTCGGTATACCTCAAAAGATAGACATCTTTACGAGATGAGATCAGAAACCCATACCCCCGGTTATTTTCTGACTCTCTCCGACTACGCGGTTCTTGTGTATTCGAAGATTAATGGTAATAGTTTCATCCTTGATGAACTATTTATGTTCCATTGAGATTCGGTGCCTTGAACAGTATTACTCCGATTTTCATCGAGTTATACTATCCTCCCACTAACCACTGCATATCGGTATTTCTTCTCAGGAAAACCGAATGGTGAGCAACAATCTAATTGTTCTCTTGTGAGATGTATAAGTACTATACTTATGGTATCCCTAGGATAACCTACATTTGGCATTTATCCAATTTGGGTTCTTGTTTGGTATCATCCAAACGTATGCCTAGCATACCCAAATCATCAGGAATGAGAAACCCGGTTTCTTTCCCGTTCATATCTAATATGTTATCTGTCAAACAGATATTTATGTAACCTTATTCAAAATACGTTCTGCACTGTTAATGCTCATCCGTTGAATGAAATGGTAGCTCAGAGCGACTCGTGATTAACCTTATCATGTCTAACAAAATTCGGTTAATCCGTTCGGACACACCGTCAAACTGACGTGTTCCGGGAGGAGTCCTCATTGAAAGAATACTATACTCTTTCAAGTATATTAGAAACTTATTGCTTAAGTATTTTCCATTACGGTCTTACCGTGACGGTTTAATACTTTAGCCGATCTGTTTGTCTATTTCGTGTCGAAACTGTAAAAGTTTTCGATTTGTGTTCTTCAAAAGAAACACATAACCATACGCGATGCCACATCCGTAAAGGTCACAAAATATTCATATCCACATCTAGCCTAGCTAGACATGGGCCCACTTACTTCACTATGAATTAGGGCTATCAGATCGGTGGCATTTACACTTTTACCAAGTAAATAGTGTTTTAGGCACTTTGCCCAATAAACTGGATTCGTAGACTTTATTTGAATGAAATCAAATTAGTCATAGTACCCACTCTTCGAAAGTGTGGATATACAATTCTTGTTTAATAGTGTCTCTGACAACTATGCCACATTTAAGTTTCTTAACTGATCAAATCATTTTGAGCTATTTATTTGTCATGTTATACGTTTGGGATTTATTTATATTCTAAATATAAATGATGTTATTCACATCTAATGTGTTTATCTCAATATCATCTTTATATAATAAAACACTTTAGTGTTCTAGAATATAAAGGTACACCCGCAACGGGTTATACTCGATATAGAGATAATGTTTCTAGTCAAACTAGTTACATTATAACAGTTTCCTAATTTAAGTACATACCAGAAGGTAGTTCCTAAATTCAGGTATCTACGGTTAAAACAGCGACTTTCGTCCCGTTTCTAATTCGCAGATATAATCTCAATTGAGGTCAGTATCCTGTTCAAAACAGATTCTGAACATCAGTATATAATTATGTACCATACTAAGTATCTAAAATCTAATTTTAATACTAGTTGTGAACATAATTATGACAATCATTTTTGAAGTTAGAGCCTTGCTCGTCTTCAATTCATCATGTCTGCTTGTCCAAACAGTAGTCACGTTTCCGTGATCCCGTTTGCCACAATTGTGCAGACATTTTAGGATATGTCCTTTATCTTCCCAGAAGATTATAATGATTTTGCCTTTGCCCTTTTCATATTCCAGAAGCCTTTGGCCAAGCCTCGGGTTTCTAGAATATCGAAGTAAGCTGCGCCTTGCGCTACTTGCCTAATTGCAAACTTTGACTTTGTCTCCTTGAGAATAGTCATTAATTCTCCAAGAATTATTTATTGCAATTTAGTATTTCAAAGTTCTAAAATAGATCCATGAAAATCCTTCAATTTCATTATCATACTTTAAGGATTTAATCCTTAGTTCTGATTCAGAAATTAAGGAGTCTACTTGACAAGTATAATGGATTAAGCACTAAAGTTATCATTACATGAATATTCCAAATATCATGTTCCACTTATTTGCTTAACTCCATGCTTAGGCATAATACGTTATTTTATCAAATAAACTAACTTATTATTTTTCCAGGATCTTCCTGAAATTATTCCCAATTTGAAAATTAACCATTTAAACACATTTTCCCCAGGATTATGTTTTAAATGTCAATCTTTCAATTATATCTTGATTCTAATAGTCCAACTATTTAATCAACGATTTGTGGTACTATGTATTATATTGATTATTATAGTCCAACTATACATCAAATATAATTTAAATTAATTAACCTCAATTACATTGATTACTATAATCCAATTATAAAATCAACTGTAAATTGAAATTAATTAATTCAAATATATTGATTACTATAATCCAATTATATAATCAACTATAGTACAGTCCAACTGCTTATTAAAACAACAATTTAAATATTAGTCCAACTAACATTTAATTTAACGACGAAATAATTTGTTATTGAGCGTGTATGGCAAGTAATTAAACGAATATTGCAAATTCAATTCTTGCCTCCCACTATTTTTCGGCGAGCCTCTAACCCTCTGTTGAGTACTCGGGAAACCGTGTTTCCTAGTGGGCTAGGATCCCGTTAAATATCACACAATCTTGACTTTGGCCAACAAATTGTATGATAATTAACTAGGTAGATCTCTAAGATCAATTGGATCCAATCCAATTCCTAGATCCGGTAGGGGGATATCCAAATCCGAAACATATATCTTATATATGCCAATACATCCAATGTATTACCTAACCTTTTTTCCTCTGAATCAACTAAGCCTTGGCTTTGGCACAACAAACTTAGTGATCCCAGTCAAGCGCGACCCATTGACCATGGAAAGTTTCGTAATCAATGTCGATGGACAAGAAATGGTCTTGACTTTGGCCAACAAACCACAACTTGGACAAGACACTGATATGGAACAAAGCCTTCGTGATTCAAACACATCTTCGACAGACAAAGGCCTTGACTTTGGCCAACAAACCAATGCCGTCTCGGATCTTGAGTGAGAATCACTCAATGGAAGGAAAGACGCTTAATATTGAGCGAAGGTTTTTCGGGTGCAAATTGGCAACCAATTTATTATCTTTGTTAAGGTCTCATCATCATACACCCTTAAACATGCATTCTAAACACATAATAAAGCGTGTATGAAATAAAATAATAATGATATGCGGATGGATACTTTACATTGATCCTAGATCAAATCTCTCATTTTCTCTCTTACACTACACTTCTAAAGAAACCTCATTTACATTGAGGGGAATATGTGAGAAGAGAATACAAAGAGTATAGAGGTGATAAGGCTGGACACGCAGGTCCAATTAATAAATCAAATTTATTACAATTTCCAAAATTGTCCCACCCGACTAATATCCATCTGATATACATTATTCATGCATTGCAACCATGTATTCACACAAGTATGTTATCAATCAATCTAATCCAATTAATTAATCTGATAATTAGTGATCATCCAATGTTCAAACAACGATTTGATTTTTGCTCGAGTCAAACTCGTTTTGTGAATAAGTACTCAAAGTACGAATTCTTGAATTAAATTAAACTACAAAATTAAATCCAATTTAATTTGTATTTAATTCTAATTCACTATTTAATTCTAAATTAAATATTACACTTTATTAATAAACCTATTACGAATTAAATTCCAAATTTAATCGTAATGGGTCTCTAAGCCCGATTAACATCTAATGTTTATTTAATTAAATTCCAATGAGCTTTTAATTAATTTCTTTAAGGCGTGGACTTTTGGTCAACTCGGGTCAAACCGAATAACGAAAATCCAATCCGGGATTTACCCCATAAGCCCAGAAATTAATTTTGGCCCATTAGGCCCCAATTAAATAATTAAGGTCCATTAAGTCATAATTGGACTTTTTGGATGCGGTTTTGGGCCCAATTGGATCCAACCAAATTGGCCTAAACCTAACTTGGTACAACCAAGCCCAAAAGCCCAATTACAACCTTTAAGGCCCAATTTCCAAAATAAGCCCAAATTAATTAACTTATAAAATTCCAAATTCCATAATCAATTAACCTAAGTGTAATACACAATTAATCACCCAATTAATATTTCTAAAACATCAATTAGCCTAATTAATCATGCACTTTAACACAAATAGTGTCCAACACAATTTATTAAAATCAAACCCATTTTACAAGCTTAAAGTCTCGGCAATTAGGGGTTTTTCCAATCCGATTCGGTTTCAATCCAATTGAATCCACAATCATCATTTCCCAAATCAATTCAACTCATCCAATGAATCAAAATAAAAAAACACAATGAATTTCAATTTATCAAAGAATTCGGCCAAGCCTTTAATTTGGGGAAAATTGTCCAATTCAAAATTCAATCCAATTAAACCTCAAATCAACATTACCCAATTGTTTTAAGTCATCCAATGATCAAAAAACAAAAATTCACCAAGAGATTAGGGCTCACAATTTTCGGCCATGCCCAAAAATTTGGGGAAAAATGGATCCAATCCAATTTTATGAAATTGATCATGCACAACTTCAATTAATCAACATACAAGCATACTTAATCAATCAATTTAACCAAATCATGCTTCAATTGATTTTACCCAATTTCAAACCCTAACTTTTTCATGCTTGATGTAAGCTCATAGATACCATTGTTGGTTTCTAATTAGGTCCCAAGATCATGAAATCAAGCAAGAAATTCACATGAATACACAAAGGAGTAAGGCGGAATACATACTCACATTGAACGGTTTGATGCTACGAAGAACAATCCACTTCTTCCTCCTTGTTGAAGCTCAGCAGTGAGCTCCTTGTACTGCAGTAGTGCTCGGTTTTGGGCTGTGTAAGTCCTCCAAGATTCGGCCATGGGAGACACCATGGAAGCTCCAAGCTTTAAGCTCCAAAATTGATTCCAAGCTCACAAGAACACTGCCCTATCACCATAGTATAAGCCCATGTGTGTGCTAGCACTTCTTCTTCTTCCTTTTGTTCGGTCAAACCAGAAATTTGAGAGGAGAAGAGATGAAAAACGGCTCAAAGCCGAGAGAAAAAAGAAAGGGAAGAAGGGTTCCTAGAAACCGATTTTGGAGAGAGAGAAAATAAAAAGAAAATGTATTATTTATATATTTGTTTTATTTTCCAAAACAAAACAAATACATAAATCATTTTCATTTATTAAAAAATCAAAAGGCAAAAGTCAAAAAGCAAACCATTAATGCCTTTTCAACAACCACATCAATCACTCAATCAAGTGACAACTTGTCACATCAGTCAAAGTGACATTTGATTTGACGCTTGATGTGACTAGCGATTTGACGCTCGATTTGATTGCGTGCCGCACTCGAATTCGAAATGCGAATGCGCTCGTAAATAATCTCGGGCTCGGGTTCGCTAATTCCAAATTAACGAATTTTCCATCGCGACGTAATTAAATGATTACACCTAGCGAAATCACTATTTACGTCACTAACAAATTAATTCATTCGCCCGAATTAAAATCTAATTTAATTCCGCATCGAAATCCAATTTTAATTCCGCATCGAAATCCAATTTCGTATAATTTCTCGAATATATTATTTTATCGATTAATTCCAAATTAATCGTTTTCTCTTTAATTAATATTTTATCCTAGATAAAATATCTCCGTAATTAATCCCAGATTAATTTTCTCTCTCATCAAATTAATCCCAGATTAATTAAAGTGCGAGTCATACATCATCGGTGAATCTTCGGGAAACGACCCATGAGATCCCCGGATATGTTGGCAGTAAATACGGTCGTCGAACTATCTGAACACGTAAGTACCTCGTACTACGTTTATACCGATTTACAAGACAAGGTTGGCTTCTAACAAAGCGCCATGCCTACCCAATTCTCCAGAAATATCCTTATAGGAATATTAGATCTATATCAAGCGTAGCATACCGTAGTATTGCGTATTTCTGTCCAGCATCGGATTATCACTTGCAATGCCTGGGGCTAGAATTGTGTCTGCCCCGTACGAATCAAATATCGGATGTCTGGTAACTAGTCTCTATAATCGGATATACATGACCTTGTCATAATATCCCGATAGCTCGAGCATTTAAGCGAACAAGTTCCGTATCCTTTGTGACCATCATCTCCATATGACTAGAGTGATACTTCCGTCTTAACATCACACCCAACACACTAAGATTCTCAATATACCCAACATTGGCGTACACAGAACCGGTTAAAGCCCTGGACGACCTCAACTAAAGTATATTGATTGTCGTAAGCATTAGCGGTGCAAGTCTCAGGTTAAGACCAAATACACCTACCCTGATTGCAGACTCCCAAAGACACATAGTCATACTACCAATGGGATTCTGCGGAGGTCTATCCAGAGCGAAGCTGTACCCGTACCATCGGTAAAACAGAACCTCCTATTACACTTGCATGAGTATCCTATACCCAAATATATGAGAACTATGTCGTCGTGCCCTCACAAACGCGCACAAGTGTAATACTAGTCTTTTACGTATTTATCGATGTCCAATCTCGATAATACTCTGACTAGAGATATTTAATGATTTATCCTACGTGGACTGATACTGTCTCATATCATTCTCCGTCAAGGAACAAATCACAATGACCTCTCATCATTTATATATCTAGGTGATCTAATCACAAATGATAAGAGTGCAATCTCCTTTGTCACATAGTTAATTTGTACAACAACACCGTGATCTGTACAAAAAGTGACGCTATGGGTCATAATTTTCCAACAAAAAGAGGTTAGACCTGAGGGCACCTTCTTATTTATTATCCTTTATTTTTTTGTTTATTTTAGTAATATATTTCATATGAGTTTTATGGGTTGGTGCATGATGTGATTTATGGATGAACGGAATATGTGTTCTCTCTTACGGTATATCAGATGGAAACCCAGACGTAAATTCCGTAGCCGAATCTGAATGGACGGTATTTCGGTTTGCACTTGGGACACAATGCCACGTACCACTTGAGAGACACGCGTATTCCGTTTCATCCAACCTTGTATTCAAGCATGATTAGGCCATTAGTAGGATTTTTTTTTTAAGTATGATTTAGTCTAGTACGTTATTTCTTTATGCATGATTTAATTATTTTCTTTCGGAATATGAGTTTAATTTACGTTATGTTTAGGTTGTTATTTATTTTTCATGTTTGATAATTCAACATGCTCATTGTATAATATCGTATGTTTGCCGTTATGATAACTTACTTTTAAAGCATGCAACTTAGATTTAGGCCGTATACGAATTTAGGTGTCGGTTACCTTTTTGCAAATGTATGTTGAGTAGACTTGGTTAAAATTGCACAAATCCGTTCATTACAAGTGACATAAGTAAGGGACCATTCTGAACCCAACGGTTTGAGGTCTTCCCTTGCGAGGGGTGAGTGCGGCCTTAAATCATTTTCCCGGTTCACACCGGGTAGCGACTCCATTATTTCCGGTTTAGTCCCCCGCGGGCTACTCCGTACTCCCAATTGGGCCGCAAGCTTGGAATAGCGTCACCGATTTCTGTGTCCTATAATATGTTAACAAAAAACCCTGCCAGTAGAGTGATAGAGAAATCACTGAGGGAAATCAGGTGCAAATACACGTTTCCAAATTCATTAGACCTAAGATTACCTTTGCCGAGTGAAAGAATAGATTACAAAGTCCCATGGTGGATTGGGTTCTATGAACGGCCTTTTAGAGATGGGTTTAGATTTCCCATACTGAGATTAATTTAGGAAGTTTTGGAGCATTTTCAGATCGTTTCTTCTCAATTGATGCCTAATACTTGGAGGATTCTATTGTTGATTGAGTGCATGGCATTCGAATTAGGGGTGTTCTTCGAAGTGAAGGATGTGCTATTCTCATACAACCTAAATGAACATCTGACTGAAAAGGGAAGATACACTTTGTTTCTTCGCCAGAAGAAGAAACACTTAGTGACTGGGCTCCCAACAAATGATAGAGGGAACTGCCAATCTGATTATTTCTTTGTGAGGGGTGAGAGTATATTTGGGCCGGCTAGAGCTGGTCGAATCCTAGAATATTGGAGTTTATCGAGTGAGTATTACATCTTCATCATGCATTCTCTTTGAATACACTTATGTAATGGGACTGATACCCTACCTCTGTTTTTACAGGTCCTCTACGAAATAGGTTGTTTGAGGCAACAATTCGAACCGTTTCTAACACCAAAGCTATCATAGCTTTACCTTCCGAAGACCGAGACTGGAGAGTCATCTTGGTAGAAAAAAGATTGAGGGAGACTCTATTGTGGAAGGAGATTCACGATCGAGAATGTACCATTTTGGCCCTTTGTAAATACGTTTTGGCCGTGATATACTGTAGTTGGTCGTGTCGAAAGATATACGGAGAGTCGACACTTTTAAAGCCTTTAACCCTTGAAGAACTTTTATGCGCAGAAGAAATAATATCAGGGCCTTTTAAAGTGTCTTCAATTGATGAAATGAAGAGTCGAACGAGATCCAAGAAAGCTAAGGGCGAGGAACCCGAAGTTGAAAAGGTTGAGGCTCCCAAATTAAAAGAAGTCGTTTCGGATGAGGCTGCAGTGGCGAAAGGGCAGTCGACTGAAATGACTGTGGCTGGGAAGAAAAGGAAATTTGTTGCTGAGGTGGATAGAGATCTAGAAAATGTCATAATAAGGATTCCTCACAAGTCGATTGCGATTTCGGATCCTTCCAGCCTTAACAAATTTGTGAAAGGGCTTCTTCTGGAAGAGGATGAAAACAGGCTAACAGAGATAGGCCCAGTTGAGGCAATGAAGAAAGCAACAGCCTTGAGTTATCAAATATGTATATTTGGGTTTATTCTTTTAATGTTTTTTTTATGTCTAGTCGAATGAGAACTAACTTAGAGTTTTTTAGACATTGGAATGTAGCTTGTACATGCAGAAGTACACCAAGTCGAGTCAAATGAGGATAAGGGACTTGGAGAAATCCTTTACTACAATCAAGAATTTTATAGTATGAGGGCACTAACGAACCTGCAAAACAAATGTAGAATAAGCGGGGAGTACTGCCCACCAATGTGGTGGGTGTCGTAGGCCCTCCGAAGCTCAAGTCAGTGGCGAAAACGGGCTGTAAATACTGGAAGAGCAAGGCTTGATGTTACCTTGACTTCGGTTGACTGTCGTGAGGGCGGTGGCCAGTGTTTAGAGAGTAAGAAGCTTAGAGAGTTTAAGTATGAGAGCTTAAAACATGCCCGTGAACAGTGAATCATCTCTTCCTTTCATAGACTCCTTCGAGGTCAGCTTTAATTCCTCCATTAATTGTGTCTAAAACGGCTAACTATGTGGGGGAGTTACTAACCTTGATTTAGGGGTTTTAGGTTTGGGTAACTGATAAGTAAATGGTTTGCTTGGTAGGCCTCTCTTTGTGCGTGGACCTGAGAAGGTAATTGGATCTTTGGCCCAAGTCTATTCTAGGTACTATTTGGAGGGATTGGGCTATTACTGATAAAGGGCCTGAAGTAAAAAGTCAAAAATGCCCTTGGCCTAAATTTGGCCCGTACACTATGTTCACTCCAAATATTTACACAAGAGTTTTCCAATGACTCACTTTTAAACCCTTATAATGAGTTTCGTTCATAGGCTTACTCACAACCTTTACACAAATTGCCCTTTTGAGAATACTCACTCAATAAGGGACTTCCCAACCACAAGTGTTAAGAAATGAAGATTTATAATACCACTTGGGCACTCACAAAGATAAGAAGATTAAAATGTGAGTTGCTAATCCAAGAAATCTAAGTTCACTACAAATGATATGAAGTTGTAGTATGTGAGCTTGAGTATGAGAGTGTATGAATATGAAGGTTTTGTAAACTCTCTGTTTTTTCCTTAGAAAAATTATATCAAGGTTAAAAAAGATTGCAAAAATAAAATATGGACTCCATTTATAGAGAAAATGAAATTAGTCCCTTATATTCGCGCTGAGATCGGTATGCCGACCTATAATTACAACGGCTATAAAATATTACCATTTGACACCGGTAAGCACAAACAAGACTGAATCACTGACCAGTATGGATCATGTCAATTTTCGAGAGTATGTAAGATACGAAGGTTGACCGGTATGGATGCTGATATGCTCTAGACCAGTTCCAGTAATTGTGTAAACTCCACACTGACTGATATATAATAGCCCGATTATAGAGGCGATGTAAAACTGCTTAGAATATAGTAAGATCACTGGTATGTCAGTATAGGGGACCGGTATGCCGGTGTTGAAATACAGGATTTGAAGATTTACAAATATTTTACATATGACTGTAATGCATCTAAGTAAATGTGCATATGTCCTATGAACTTAGAGACTTAAATATCAACTCACTTTACAAATAGAGCCATAACCTATGACCACACAAGATATGCTACATTAGGCGTTAGTCTTGAAATTCATTGCTCTTTATCATCAATATGCTTCGACATCTTTTTGTAATGTTCGTTAATGCGCGTCGAAATATTTTAATGTTATCGCTAACAAAAAATTCCAACACGTTAGAACAGATACCAAAAAAATGAGAAGGAAAGAAATAAAAAAGAAAGAAATTGACTTGTTTTAACAGACTTTGAGCCTTCTTAATGGCATTCTCAGGAGATGTCTGCTCTAACTCCTCAGTAAAGTATCGTTCGACCTCCTGACTCGGAGAATTGACCGTTAAGGTAGGTGTTTAGAGTGTCAATCCGTATTATATTTTTGACCTTGTCATAAATACAACCAGTTTCATTTTCCATAATATTAGTTATTTAATGGTATTACCCCTAGTCTTTTATGTATATTCTTGATCTAATTAAGTTTAGATCAATACTAACGTAAGTTTAGCGATATACATATTAAGCAAAGACCAGAGAATATTTATCGTAGTGACACAATTACATAGGGTATGTAATTTATATTGAGATGTGTCACTATTGAATATACTCTCAAATAAATATTAATCATGGTCAAGATTTACTGACACATAACGGTTAATAAATTCGTTGAGACCAGTTAATGCCATATATCGGATCGAGATACGATGATTTCATCTCAATGTCCAACGAGTCTCTGAGACTCATATAAACATGTAGGTATTCATTGGATGAGAACTGAACAACTCACTAGAAGATTCCTAATACACGGTACACTAATGTCAATAGGAATCTTCTTGAATCGAGAAGCATATGAGATCCTTTTACTTGATATTCCATTATGGATATATGAGTGATCCTCCACTCTGAGATGGAAATCACGTCACCGATCATTAGATCAGACCTCTGTATGTTCTTCGAGTATGAACCGATGCTCATGATATCCAATGATGTATGCAGAGAGGATCTGTCAATCATGTATACATGATTTGGTTGTCACTTCGTGGGTATTTTAAATCAGTGGTCGTGGTACATTTTGACAATAAGTTTTGAATGTTGATTAAAAGATCACGAATATGTCGCAACACATATACTTATGAGTTGTACAATGGAGATTTGACTTTTTTTTTAATCTATATCTCTGGTACAGTTCAGATGGCCGAAAGGATTACACATAAGTAATGATCTCGACTTATATGGTTCAGCGCGTTTATCTATGCTGTCATAATTTGTGAGTGAGTGAAATATGGACACATAAATTGATTTCATGACAGATATACATGAACTTAGAAAGTCTCACTATATGAAGTGTACTTATTGAGCATTTGGGCAATTAATTATGAATAATGTAGATTATTCATAATTGTTACTCGTGCCAGACATTTTATATCTAATGTGTATATGTATTTGATACATAATTTGATTGGGTATACATTAGATAAATTTGTGACACAAGTCCATAATTAATTATTTAATTAATGAATGATTAATTTAAATTTGTAATTAATATTTCGATATGTGTTGGACACATGTCATAATAGTTGGTTAAATACTGGCATATGTCATATCATATACCCGACTCGATAGATTTCGGACCCGAGACGGGCATGGCAAAGCCCGGACCCTACCCGATGTTTTACCACACTTACTAATATCGTATTGTCTGATTAAAGATTTGAATCAAAATTCATTTTTCATATAACATGCCTCAAGTACTATTATTCTTCGTTACGATCTCAATAGCCGTTGAGTTGATGAGAGAAACTTTGGACTTAAAGCAGATCATATTTCCATATGTGCATTATAATGTTGAAAGTAACATTTTTTTTTGGAATCGTTGGAAATCCCGCTGCTAAACCACTCCTTTCGGGCTTAAGCGTAGCATGTAAAACTCACAGCTGTCTCAGACTCTTACAAGAAACGAACTCCCTGGATTCGAACCCATGACCTCAAGGTAAGATCCTAAATCATACACCACCAAGCCACGTCATTTGGAGACTTTGAAAGTAACATATAAACAAAGAATATGCAGATATTGAATTTTTTATTTTTTTTTTAAAAAAAGACATGATTCAGAAGAGTATTTGTGGAGTATGTGTTGTTTCCAGGGCTGAAGAATCCAAACTCATAGAGTTGGTTTGAAGACACCAAGAGAGAAGTAGGTGGAAGCAACATGTCTCCTACCACTGTTTCACTGGAGCCTGAAGATGAACTAAACATGAAATTGTGAATGAAGGCAAGGAACAAAGAGATTATCGCTGAAGGCCCCCCTTGGTATTAAATTGGTACACAGAAATATGTATAATCAAAAAGGTTGATAATCACTTTCTTGCCAATATATTCAATCTTAGTGTGTTTAAGAAGGAAAAACTTTACTTAGTAATTTCCTGCTATTTTCATGAAATGCAGCATGCAATAGGTTTCCTTTATGGACATGTATTGTATTAATGATAATACGCCTACCACACAGAAAAAGATCATTGAATTGAAGCTATAACAAAAATCACAGATCAAGATATAAAATCAAAATTCTAAGAGTGTAATACTTTTGTTTTCCACTACCTAGCATCTAACATTGTAACTGTGACCTGGTTCACTGTAAATGTTTCATCTTGCTTACTTGAGAATGAATCAGTTTCATTATAATTTCTTCCTAGGAAAAATCCAGGGGTTTTAGGCCGAGGCATTGTTGCAGTTTCACTACTCAACATCAAAACTACAGATGCCATAATTGGCCTTTCTTCAGCATTCTCTTGTACGCATAAGAGGCCGACCTGAATGCATCTCAAAACTTCATTTGCAGGATATGAATCACCAATTGATGAATCTATAATTTCCAATCCCTTCTCTTCCCTCCACAATCTCCACACCTGAAATTGTACCAAATTAATTTTTGCCAAGGAACATAGATTCAATCGTACAAAAATGTAATCAAGAACAATAAATAATAATGTTTCTATGAAGAATAATTGTCACTTGTGTGCTTACATGGCCAAGGAGGTTATGTTTGCTGTTTGACTGATAAAATCCTCTGTTCTTCTCACCACTTAATATCTCCAACACCAATACACCGAAGCTGAAAACATCGGATTTCACTGAGAAGAGCCCATCCATTGCATATTCAGGAGACATATAACCACTGTATTCCACAAAAGTGTCGAGGAAATGAATCTTTATCATTCTTATGATTTTCAAAAACTTATTTATAGTTACTTACTATGTTCCGACAATTCTCTTGGTATTTGCTTCAGTTTGATCTCCTCCAAATATCCTAGCCATGCCAAAATCCGATATTTTTGGTGTCATGTCTTTGTCAAGCAAAATGTTACTTGCTTTGAGATCCCTATGGATAATTCTAAACCTCGAATCCTGATGAAGATATAGCAGTCCTCGTGCAATCCCACAAATAATGTCGAAGCGCCTTTGCCAATTTAATATGGAGCTCCTAGCTTTATCTGATACAAATTAACTGAAAATGAGTACCTTAGAGTCAAAATAACCATCTCTATGTTAACCAAAGAAAGCCTAATTAGGTTTATTAAATTACAGAGAGGGACTAACTGTATAAAACAGAATCCAGGCCTCTGTTTTCTAAGTACTCGTAAATCAGCATCTTTTCATCCATCTCAATGCAGCAACCAAGAAGTCGAACCAGATTTCTGTGCTGAAGCTTTGCAATTAATTTAACTTCATTCTTGAATTCTTCAATACCTTGCCCAGAGTTCCTGGAGAGCCTCTTAACAGCTATTTCTTGACCTTCTATCAATCTCCCCTGTCATTGGCAACATAATTTTTATTTTCCAATAAGCACATATTGGGTACATTTTGGTATCAAAAGGCATTATTTTGTAATCTGTAAGGCTGTAACAGGTAAAAAATACCTTATAAACACTACCAAACCCGCCTTGTCCAAGTTTCTTATCCGCAGAAAAATTATCTGTAGCCTTTACTAACGTTTCAAAATCAAACAATGGCAGTTCCAGATCGTCTGTTTCCTCACCCGAATAGTCCCTTTTACTTGATATAACGACATCATTTAACAGTAAATTCTGGCTTCTTTCAGGATGACCTGATTTGCACAAAGTAAGAAGAACATTTGAAATAAAAATGAATGCCTAAAACAATAACTCCAAAATTTTCTTATGTTCATTTATTTTACCTTTCGGTTCTGTCTTCCTTATTTGTCTACCGAGTAATGTCCTCCTTTTCCAAAGAAAACAAGCAACTAGTCCTAAAATCAGAATGGCACTACCACCAGTAATGCCTATTATCAGAGAAGTTGCATTTCCTCCATCACCTGAAACAAAAAGATTCCAATCAATTATACACTCACCTTGAAATATTTTTTAACAATATTATTGGTTTAGTTGTCTCTCATGCGATTTTTAAGTGTTAATTTATTATCTATTTGATCGGAAGTTCGAATTCGGGAAACAATATTTTTGTGAAAAAATAAATATAAGACTGTATATATTAGGACCTTCCTCACAACTTATCTATAGCGGGAACCTTGTGTATTGAATATAATTTTTATTGATTTACACTAGCTTTTATGGAAGAAAAGTTTAGGTTTATGATTGTGTGATGAATTGTGGCAAAGACATGCAAAGCCTTAACAACAGTACCTACTGTACAAGAATTATTCTTCTAATATCAGAAACTACACATATTACAAGTTCATTTGGCAATCTGCAAGCTCTTACTGTGATTCTTTATTGTATTTATGGAGAACGACATTATAAATCCTATGAACCCAAGTCAGATGTTTTTCCATTAAAACTTTCCCAAGTTAAAAGAAAATATACTTGAATGCAAAAGCAACCATTTGATAGATGAATATTCCTAGGAAAATTACAAGGGCAGTGTAAAAATGGAACTCGTGTGGCAAAATCTCAGGCCGGTCCGACTTTGCAATGCCTATTCCTAGATATTATTTTGAATTGAAGCTTAAATTTTAATTATAAATATATACATTTAAAATTAAGAATCGAAATTTATAATTGAAAATATTATTTTACAATATATATACACAGTCAGGCCCAGCTCTAATTTTCGTTGGGGCCGGACAAAGCCTAAATTTAACATTTGTCAAACCTAACTCACAGCCGAAGCCCCCACAAATTTCAAAGGGAACCACGCTATTCGTGTTACTAGTGGCGCCGTTGGATTTATCACCTAATTTTGCAAGATGTAAATCTAACGACATTCTATTTGGGACTTTAAAGTTTATATTTGAATGATTTAAGTTGAATATGAGCTTGGCAACTGTGGCTTTGTGGACCTACTTTGAGCCTCAATTTCTACCAGATTAGATGTGTTCATAGAAAATTGTTAAAGACACCTAGAATCGATGATTCAAATTAATGAGTGTGAAATGTAAAAACATCTAAATATAACTTGTTGATGGGGATCTCTGCAACTAAGATATTCAAACAGTTCGGCAAGGGCAAAGAGGGAACTTCCACTTTTGGGAGAATCAGACGGCCAAATGTATAGGTCAGTTCTCAGACAGAACGAGAACCCGAGCACCCCTTCCTCGGATCTGGCGCAGATTTAATTGGCCGACAACATCAGAACCGAGGCCGACCACTTAGGACCGGCGGTTCGGTTTGATTTTGCCTTGCCCCCTGGAATAAGCGGATGAGCTCGGACATTTCGAACCGGGGCGGGACCAGTTGAAGACCGACATGGGATCAGAGTAGTTGGACTTTTCCCTCCAACACGTGTCATTATTTGGAGGATCTTTCCAGGCTGGCATCATAATTGTTGCGTGTGGCAGTGGAGAAAACAGGTTGATGTGACAGGCCGTCAGACGGCAGGCTTGCTTTCGGCGACGACAGTCTTGGGGCAGAGAGCCCGTCAATCAGTCGGAGACCACGCGGGAAACGTCACGAGAGCAGAAGAACAATGTTGTATTCTCTTAGTATATAAAGAGAAGTTAAATTCGTTCGTGTAAAAAGAGAGAAAAAACAGATAGCGAAAACTTGTAAAAAAAAGAGGATGAGCACTACTTGTATAAACTTGAAAGGCAAACAGCTCGGTTTCGATTAGACCTCACTCCAAACAGGTCGGCCGAGTTAGTTTCGGTAATAAAAACAACCCCCACCACTTTGTGCCCGTGGACGTAGGCTGGACTCGCTCCGCCGAACCACGTTAAAACCCTCTTGTCGATCTGTGTGTTTATTTTTGCCTTCTGCTAAGTTTGTTTTTGGTGTCCTCATAACCAAACAAATTCAAGGTTGAAGGAGGATTGTCTCGGGAGGATTATCTCGAAACTGCCCCTGGGACGAAAATCACCCGTCAACAGTTGGCGCCGTCTGTGGGGAAAGAACAAAAAACAACTTGCGTAGTAAGACGATGGTAGAAGGTGGAAACCATGGGTCGTTGGAGAGTTCAGCAGCAGAATGGTTCGGGAAAATAAGGGAAGGAATAGATGAAAGTGGAAATGAATGGGAAGAAGCTGGTCAAAACGAGAAAAGGAAAGGATTCACAAGAAGAAGGAAGGTTGGCAGCAGAAGCTTTCATTTTTTGAGTTGTAGAATGGAATGTAAGAGGGATAGCCAACGATCACCCATTAGGACTGAGTTGTAGAATGGAATGTAACATTGCGGATGGGTGACGTTCGTTGGCAGTAGCTGAACAAGTCCCTCCAGGAGCAGGTGTCATACTTGCTCGGCCTGCCAGAGTCCTCAGTTTCACAGGTTGGCAGTGCTGAAGGATCGGCCAGGGAACTAGTCAGCTAAGGGCAGAGGACGACGTCCATCAGACCCTCCTCAATTGGTGTGGTGGTCTCTCCCAATGAGAGGAAAGAAGAAAAATTTCACGAGGGCCACCAAAGACCATGGGAAGGGTTTCTCCACCGAGCTCCGAAATTGTTCAGAAATACTTATAGAGCGCTCGACACGATGGGACCCTGTTAGCACGGTCGGGAAGCAAGTATAAAAGGATCTGATGAAGCTCGGTCTGCAAGACAAGAACCAGAACAAACAATTGTAAAAGACTCTCTTAAAATGTCCCGCAAAAAATTGTAAGAAGGGCAGCAGATCCATTGAATATGAATAAAACTTTTTTTTAAGAAACTTATCTATTTTACTTGTTTCTTAAATCAAATGCGAAAGTTATTTTCAATATTCTTGGGATGGGCTCGATGCGAAGGGGTGATCGGTAGTCGAGAAGGGCACCAAGCCCGTGGCACGCCAATCCCGGGTGTCATTATCAAACCATTGGGTGGAAGTTTTCCGACCTGGCTCATTTCACATTTGAGGATCCAGAACGCATCAAGGGATGAGGTGCATGTTGGAAAAGCGCGAACCCCTCGCGGCACGCCAACCCCGGGTGTCATTATCAAACCCCCGTGGCTAGGGGTGTGCATCGGTCGGTTCGGTCGGTTAATCCTTGATTTTTTAACCGTAATCGAAATTTTCGGTTAAATTAAAGTGTGACCGATTTAACCAATTTATGACACATAACTATTAACCAATTAACCATTATATTTCGGTCGGTTATGGTTAATTCGGTTATTAACCAATCCAATAAATTAAAATTTAATATTTTTTATAATTTTTAATTAGTAAAATTATATATGATGTAGGTCGGTTCTACCGATTTTTTCGGAACGTTTCAACTGATCGAACCACTGACGCATTAAATTTTTTGGATCATTAATTCGATCACATATCCGATTCTAAAAATACTGATTCTAACTAACATTTGATTAAATATATCTATATTTAATTACATGCGAGAGAAATATTTTTTAAACCCTTGATGATTGTCACGGCCTCAGATTTCCTTCCAAACCTGTCATGTTAGAAATTTTAAGGGTCACGAATTCACCACGATGTAAAATCTACACATTTGAAATTTTTTGTATTTTTACCTTTAAATTATTGAGAGAAATTAAAAAGAGTCAAAACCAAGCTGTTAATGCAGCTTGTCATTTGAATTTTATCAATTTTATTTTCGGGTAGTATTATCAAATCAATATAACTACAACCAATTGAGAGTTTACATACAAACTATCTTAACTCTAAAAAATTAAAGGATTCGCACGCGCTAATATATATATATATATATATATATATTATATATATATATATAATATATATATATATATATATATGGTTTAATTTCGGTTAATCGGTCGGTTCGGTTATACGAATCTTATAACCGTAACCGAACCGAATAACCAAAAAAGTTAAAAATTTTAACCGCAATAACCGATTTAACTCAATTAACCGAACCGTAATAAAAAAATGGGTCGGAACGGTTCAGTTAATCGGTTAAAACTGATTAATGCACACCTCTACCCGAGGCCGGAGCATTACTACCCCAAGACTCGCATCTTTGAGGAGAAGCTCGGGTAAACCGGACCCAGGGAGGTTTTTTCCTCTGTGAGTTGGCTGGTGAGTCCCGTTGAGAACCATCTTGGAGCACATGGCATGGGGACGACAACATGGCCTCCATGACCATCGTGACCCCGGGTAAACCGGACCCATGGAGGTTTCTTCCCCTGCGAGTTGGCTGGTGAGTCCAGTTGAGAACCACCTAAGGGATGGCGCACACGGGGTGTCTTCCTCCCCCGTGGTTAGCTGTCTAACCGCCTCGGATCAGGAGAAGCATGGCACGGGGAGGTTTCTGCCCTCATAGCGCTTGTAGACTCCAAAGCCGCCCAACGTGAGGAGGTTTCTACCCTCAAGGTCTCGGCCGCTCACCGATCCGTAGCCCAGCTAGCTGGGACGCTGAGTTGTAAGATTCAGAATTGTGTTTTGGGAGGCACCAGGCAGGACGCTGCCTCGGGGCACCCGAGTTGTTATTCTTTTCGGGTTTGGTGTGGAGTATGTGCTAAGTCACCTCAATTTTATTAACTTTATCTTAGCCCATTTTTGTTTTTCGTAGATGCCTAGCAATAGGACGCCCACGCCGGATCTGCAGAGCTTCTGAGGTTGAAAATCTTCCCTCGTGCAAGTCTCAAATGTTCCACCAGCTCGAGGCTGGATTCGTTCCGCCGAGTCTGTAATGTTCCACCAGCTCGGGGCTGGATTCGTTCCACCGAGTCTGTATTGTTCCACCATCTCGGGGCTGGATTCGTTCCGCCGAGTCTGTATTGTTCCACTAGCTCGGGGCTGGATTCGTTCCGCCGAATCTGTATTGTTCCACCAGCTCGGGGCTGAGCTCGTTCCCCCGAGGCTACTGGTCTCTCCAACCTCGGGGTCGGGTTGCGTCCCACCGAGTGCCTGATTTCGGCTTAAGGACGGATCATATGAAGGCATTGAGGATGACCTGAGTTGGCACCAGAGCAGTTTTCTGCATGATTCCTAAGGCCAGCCAACTGACGGTTGATCAACATACTTCTGACTTTTGTAGTTCTCGGCATCAACTTGCATATTCTCTTTATTTTTTTCAAAAAAAAAAAAGGAAAATAAAGGATTTAAAAAAAAAATTAAAAAATTCTCTATTTGTTTTTTGATTTTCCAATGGACTCGACTGAATTTTATGGAAATACTTATTTAAGTGGGCCCCACTGAGTCGGAAATGTTCCGCCGCAGCGAAGACATTTAACTCCAGCACTAATTAAGGCAACAATCTTTATGCCATAATATTGAGGCCCGGCTAATTTGTCATTCCAAGTCAAAAACGTCTGCCCACGAAAGCGTCGATTTTAGAGCAAGGCATTTATTATCGTAAACAAATACACTTTTAAGTCAGCATTATTTATCAAAATCAATCACGCTAGCATTCAAAGGAAGGACTAGAATCAATCACAGACAACCTTATCACCGTCTGATCAGAATCTGATTCATATATACAAAAGGCACTGGTCCATCACAGACATCTATATATACAAAAGGCTGCGGTCCATCACAGACACCTGTTTCCTTTCCTCCAGGTCCAGGGAATCTGAGTCTCTGATGTTATGTTTTTTGGACACTCTATCTAAGATGGACGGCTTAGAAGCCTCCACATTTATTAAAATCATTGTTAACCTTTCATTTATTAATAGTCTTGGTTTAGTGCATATTTATATATTTATGACATTAATAATATTTACTTAATCCTATTATAACGCGACACAAGTTTATCATATTAATCAAATAGTTTGTAATCGTGTATTAATTATATCAAAAAATGAAACTTATTTATTTATTAATCGTGTTAACTATCATACCGACTTACTCAATAAATAATTCGTGTTTGTGTTGAAAATTTTTATCACAATAATAAAAATTACTCATCAACCTAACAGAATTTATGGTTAAAAAGAAAAGGGAAAAGATATATATATATATATATACATATATATATATATATATATAATGAAATTTAGATATGAACGTACCAATATCAGAAGCAGCCAATCTTACGTAGAGATCTTGACCACCTTCAGCATATTGCCTTATGTCCATAAGGTCACCAGTCCAAGTCACACAGCCTGGGCCTCCAGTGATGTTCGTGTCGGCATAAGCTGTACACGAACAATTCCTCAAACATATAGCTTCACAGTCTTTGAGGGTCATATTATTGTCCACAAACGACGTCGTAGTATCCGGCAACTTCATGTTTTTCAAATGCAAAAACTTGTCCTTTGAGCATTGCGACTGTGTTTTCCTAACACACCCACCAGACCCATCTCTCAAACTCCATGCTTGAGGATCTTTAGGCTCGAATCCTCTAAAGCATTGGCAAACTGGAGAAGCATTCGTATCACAATTACCAAATGGACCACACTCGCTGTAATCGTCACACTGATCTTTTGGTGCGTACCAAAAAGGGTTCCATATTTGGTTCTGTTGAATCCATGTAAATCTCTGAAGAACCCCATTTGGAGAAACTGCTAATCTTGATAATAAGCTTTTCTCTTCTATATAAAATGAATAATAAACCTCATCTTGATCTATAACAAAGTCGAATTTCATGCCTTCTCTCGGATTCATTTCTGGGACACCACTGAATCCCATACCATTCCAGGGCCCGCTGCGATATTTTATCACTTGTTTATCCCACAGGAATATTTCTGGGAATCCACGAAAATCAATCTTGAAAGAATAGTCACCTGTTGAAGGATCGTCTGTGCTTTTCCATGACGTTAGGTACCTGTCAAAACCTGTTCGTAGATTCCATCCAAGCTTCATTTGTGGCAACAGAGTATCAGTTGGATAATCAAAGCTTTGCCAGAGAATCTCATCACTATCAGCTTCTTTTAGAACAAAGTTTCCAGAGTCTAGCAATTTTGCAACTGGGTTGGTGGCCTTGGTTTGATTTGTTGACCAGACGAGATTCTCTGCTTCATCAAAAAGACCAATGCTTTGATTGCTCATGATTCTGAAAATTCCTGATGAATTTGTAAGAGGGCTGTCCCTGTTAGCAACCCACACATACGTTTTCTGATGAATGTTCTTGTACCATACACCGATGTACCATTTGCCTGAACTGCCTGGTGAGAAGAATCCAAGCTCAAATACATCATCAGAAGAGACTAGGGTTTGGCCATTTGTGAGATTTTGAGTTGATGATAAGGTGTCTATACAGAAGGCAATTGTTGGGAATAAAATGAAAATTAAGAAAAAAATTGTGTAACAATGGTGACTTGTTATATTCATGATCATGTTCATTCAATGAGGCTTCTCTATATCACGAAGCGTTTGAGGGTATTTGATTTAATCATGTTGAAGACATTTGGTACTTTCTCTACTTTTATCTGATTTTTTATTTGAATGGGTGTAAAAAAAATAAATGGTTACAATAAACTGAAATTTATATGAAAAAGCACATGGTGGAGGTGGGATAATGTTAGGCTTTGTCTTGGATTTGTAATAATTGGGTGGTCAAATTGGTAGATTACCTAACATTTTATTTTTCCCCAAAAAAAACCACAAATAAAAATCAGCGTTTTCATTATGTCCATACTTGGATAAAAAGATAAATAAGAAAATTCCCATACAAATGTGGAAAATAATCCCACTTTTCAAAATAATAAAAGGGTGCTTTCAAACACTTGGGTAAGAAATACAAATGAGAGCCATTGTTTTTTGAATTTCCTATCCACATCAATCCCATTCCATTTTAAGACAAATAATCAATCAATTTTGAAAACAAAATCTAGACATCCCTTTATCTCTTTCACATTTGTTGACGGCTGATTTTCATTTCAGGGGCAAATCTGGAAACTTGCTCCTCGAACAATCTTCCCCCAACTGTGAATTTGTTTGGTTTGTTGGGAGCCAAAAGTAAATTTAGCAGAAAAAAGTAAACACACAGACGAAAACAGAGGATATAACGTGGTTCGGTGGAATGGATCCAACCTACGTCCACGGACACAAGGAAAAGAGAGGTTTTATAACGTGGTCAGTCTTAGCCGCCTTCTTTTTACAGGTGGTCGGGTAGTGCCGATCTTAGTATTTTCTCCATATTTCTTACAAGTAGTGCTTGTAAATAAAATAGCTAACTCCTACAAAAATGTTCTCAACCTCTTTATATACTAAGGAAAATTACACTGTTCCACCGTCTTCATGGCGTCATCCATGTGAGCCTATCTGTGCCGAAAGTGAAACCTGCCACTGCCGAAAGTGAAACCTGTCATCTGACATTCCACTAAATCACTATGTTTTGGGTACCGCCACACTCAACAATCATGATGCCAGACTGTATCCAATTGTTTACTCGGTTGCGTGTGTCAGAGGAGAATCATCAAGTTTCCTCGGTCATATCTGAACTTGATGGAGAAGACCAATTCACGTGCCATACCCGACCAACGCTGTCCCGAGCTCATTCATCTGGTCGGGCAACTTGGGTAAATCTCATCCCGCTTTGCAGAGCTCATGTAGCCGAGTCGGACCCGATGTCCTCATTCTCCGGTCCCAATATTGCCTTATTCCTCGAGCTACAGTGTTCTGAATGTGAAATTTTCATCCTACCCTTCCCGAGCTCTTGGCCATACTGTTGGGGTTGGTGCTCAGAACGTCAATTTCCGGTTGTATTTCTTTGAGAATACTACTGAAAAACGTTATTATTTTGAATAATATAAGCAGTTTATGTAATATAATATATCTTTTAATATGGTAAAGACGTAATGACCTTAGAATGACTAGTCATGATGCTGTTGTAAAAACGTCGCAACTGACATTGAGTTATATCATGACGTTGTCATTCTCAAACAGTTCATGGTCAAGGTTTACACTACTTGGTTAGTATAGTAAACCCGTTGAGACCGGTACATGTCGTATACTGGACTACATGATTCCAATGGTTTCTCAATGAACCATGAGTCTTGGAGACTCGTATAGACGTGTAGGTGTTTATAGTGGATAAACACTGAACGACTCACCGAAGATTCTTAATGGATGATACACCAACGTCAATAAGAATCTTCTTGGGTTGAGTAGCATTTGTGATTCTACGACTTGAGATACCACTGTGGGCGCATGAGACATCTTCCACACTTAGATGGCAGTCACGTCATCGATCTATTCAGATTAGACCTCCGCCTGTTCGTTGGGTGTGGATAGATCTTTAGGGTTTCCTGTGTGTATCGAGATAGGATCCGTCAGTTCTGTGTACAGAGCATATGTAGTCCATATGATTAGCAATCAGATAAAAACTATGGGCCCGTGGTACACTTTAGAAGTTGGTTCTAAGTGTTCTCTTTTAGAGATTGCTAATAGAGACGTCGACGGGATTGTCCCCATAGAGATTTGACGTTTACATCTATATCTCTGGGATATATCCGGATACCTGTGACGGAGGAATTATACATTTGCCATGACCTCGACCTGTATGATTCAGCGAGTTTATTAGTGGTCGTCATAATTTACGGGTGGATAAATTATGGACACGAAATTGGATTTCATGACGGATATGCCTGAATCTAAAGAGTCTCACTAATAAAATATACTCGTAGAGCATTAGGGCAATATTTATAAATAATACTGATTATTTATAAAGTCGTTTAAATGTTAAACGAAAAATACATGTGTTGGGGACCCGATAGTCATTTCCTTAATTTTTGTGTATTACATTTAATGTTAGATTAATTCAAATACACATTAATTAATTGTAAAATTGAGATATTTGACTAATATCATAAATATATATGTATTTGATATTTATTGTAAATATAATACATATATTTAATATATTTGTATTTAAATAATTATTTAATTATTTAATAATTAAATTAATTAAAGATATAAATATTCTAAGTTGTGATATTTTGTAAATGCTTTTCGGTTGCCTTTGTTGACTTTAACCAAATCATTAAAGTTGTAATGATGTAAAGTTAACAAGTTGAAAATGCCTTAAATGAAACAAAATAATATCTTGATATTTATATACCTAAAAATTCGGCCAAGGCCATTTTTTCAACTATATAATGTTTGTTTCATTTTAGGGTTTTAACTAACCAAAAACTTTTATCAAAAACTCCATTAAAGAAGACAAAAGAAGCTTGAGAGAAAGAAAAAGAAAAACAAGAAAAGCTAGGATTTTAGTAAGTTTCTTCACTTACTATTAGAGAGGAAAATGTTCATTGTGTTCTAGGCTACATAAAATGATGTTCTCATGTTTTTCTATTCTTTATTCTTTGTGTTTTTGTTGGATGGAAGTTTGAGGATAGGGTTAATGTATGTAAAAGGTCATAGAATGCTTCTAATATGTTAACAAGCATTCTTTTGATGGTTTTAGAAACTAGTTGCCAT
The DNA here is from genome assembly GCA_019454045.1 of Zanthoxylum bungeanum. Lineage (NCBI taxonomy): Eukaryota > Viridiplantae > Streptophyta > Magnoliopsida > Sapindales > Rutaceae > Zanthoxylum > Zanthoxylum bungeanum. Next base: position 82,578 of record SKCR01037446.1, read on the forward strand.
TCTAGAGTTATTGACCCACTCTTAAATGAACTAGATTTTTCTATAGTTATTTCATTGTGGTGAGGCTTGATTGGTGTGGAAGAAACTTGATTGAAGTGTTGGATTTAATTAATTTGGCCTAATTTGTCTAATTTGTTGAAATTGAAAATTAGGATTTAAGACCACTTCCAAATTTGTGGCTTTTCATTTATGTTGTGTATTTGGATGTGTACATGATGCATATAAAATCTTATGTTGATTGGATATCATCTTGATGTGTTTTGAACATTAAAAGTGCAAAATGCACAATTTGGCCAAAAGGGGGGGCTCACGACATTTGGACAAAAATTTGGGGTTCATGTTGCAATTTGATTTTTGATGTGTATGACACGTTAAAATCATCTTAGAAATGATTTAGAATCATCCAAAAATTATTTCGAACAATTTAGGACTAAAATGAACAAAATGCAAAGTTTTGGGGTAATTTGGTAATTACACAAAAAATTGATTTCTTGTGTAATATTTCATAATTTAATAATTGGATAATTAAATAAATAATTTTATTTGATTGATCCGAGAAAAAGTTTTGAAATCTGAAAATGTTTGATTTTCCACTATTCCGCTGTGTTACCGGATTCCGCAATATAACCCATTCAAAATGGTATCAGAGCGAGTCTGATTCTAGGCCCCCTAATATGATTAGCCCTTTAAATTCCATGTTCAATCTTGTTGTCTTGACTTTATACATGCTTTTTTTAATCTAATTTGATTAGATTTAGGGTGTATGACACTTTACGGAAAATCCATAATTAATAAGGTTTAAATGTAATTATGTATTTGATGCATGTTATATGGTCCGTCTTGTCAATACAATATGAATATTTCTTCGTGCCTACATCCGAGACCGTGCCTCTGCTGTGAGGGTGTAGCCGATAGAGATTTATTTATACCGGATGTATGTCTGATACTAGATAAATTCAAGCGAAAGTGCAATCCTGAACGTGCCCTAGCTGTCAAGGTTACAGAAGTAGCTTGAGTTTATCATTGACGAGTTTAACCTTGGTACGTCTCCTTGTGGTCCTGCCTTAGCAGTCACAACGAGAAACGACCAGGACCGGAAACCCAAGAGTCACTATTTAGTGATTGAAAATGAGTTGTCTACTTGATGAATATACGTAGGCGAGACCGTGCCTCTACTGTGAGCTGAATATATTCATGGGATCCAACTTTCACTATTTGTATTTAATTTAATTATTAAATCTTTGTATTCTGTTTGGGGATTACAATATTGCATGATATAGCGAGATGGGTATTTTTAGATTTAAAATCCATGATCTAGTTAATGCTTTTATGATATTATATGAAACTGCTTTATTTTCCGCTAACCGTTTTTCGTGATCTATATGATAGATTTGTGATGGCGGCACCATCCACTAATCAGTTTGCGCGTATGCTTGATGCGAACAAACTTAAAGGCGTAGAGAACTTTGCTGATTGAGACTTGAATTTGAGGATTGTCCTCGATTCCAAGAAGTTGGATATGTTCTTGAGGGTCCATTGCCCCTTGCTGTGGCAGAGGACGCAACACCGGAGGAACACCAAGTTTTTCAAGCTTGGAAAGATGATGACTTAAAAGTTAAGTCATATATCTTAAGTTCACTGTCTCCGGGACTTAAGAAACAATACTATGGCATGTCAGATGCGTATAGTATGATGACACGATGAAGACCATCGTTTGAGAACCAAGAACAGGTTGTTGTTCACAAGGTCGCAATGGAACAGTTCCATACGCGATTGGATGAGGGGCAAGCTGTTAGCCCGCATGTTCTTCAGATGATCGATTTGATCAATCAATTGAGGCAACATAATCTCATTCTGAATGACGTTCTCGGTAGGAGTGTCATTCTTGGTTCACTCCCAGCTTCTTATCGCCAGTTCGTGATGTACTTCAACATGAATAGGATTATCTGTACCTACCATTAGCTACATAGGATGTTGCTCATGACGGAAGAGGACCTCAAAAAGGGAGTACCGACTCACCCTCCGAGACCTACTTCACTTTCTGCTTCTTCCCAGACTTGGTCAAAGCGAAAGAAGAAGAAAGGGAAGAAGAAGAAGGGTTTCGGTCCTCAACCACAGGAAAATATAGCAAAGCCTAATAGGGCTTCTGAAGACAAATGCCATCACTGCAGCAAAGTCGGGCACTGAAAAGGAACTATCCTGACTATATTGCCCAGCTGAGGAAGAGAGAGCATCTACACCAGTATATTTATTTTTCCAGTTATTGATATATCTTTGGCTTGTGAAGCCATTACATCCAGCTGGATTTTAGATTCTGCTTATCCCATTCACATTTGCAATTCGTTGCAGGTGCTGAGGAAAGTAGGAAACTGAAGCCTGAGAGATGCAGTTGCGATTCGGGAGTGGAGAATCTCTGGATGCAGTTGCAGTGGGAGTATGCGAGATCTCATTGCCGAATGAGACACTTTTGTCACATGACTGTCATTTTGTACCAGGATGTGTAGCTAATATTATATCTATTTTTGTATTAGATACAGAAGATTATCGTATTAATATTAAGAGCTGTTCTTTGTATTTATATGATAAACGTAATATTCAGATCCTTTGTTGTCCAAACCAGCATGGTCATTATACATTGCAAACTTCTAAAGATATTTTAAATACTGGAGTTAATAAACGTAGTTTACATGTTGTTAAATAATACTGAACTTTGGCATATGCGGCTAGGTCATATAGGCATTAAATGCCTTACCCAATTGGTTAGCATGGTTTGATACCAGATCTTACCATTGAATCATATCCAACTTGTGAATCGTGTATTCAGGGTAAGATGACCAAAGTCCCATTTTTAGGTGTTGGACACTGTGCCACTAACTTACTGGAACTCGTACATTCTGATGTATGGTCCACTAAGTTAGACTGCTCACATGGGTTATTCATACTTCGTTACCTTTATCGATGATCTGTCACGGTACGGTTATGTCTATTTGATGCGACATAAATCGGAAACCTTTGAAAAGTTCAAAGAGTATGAAATGGAGTAGAAAAACAAACTGGTCAATATATTAAATGCCTACGATCTGATCGAGGAGGAGAATATATGAGTGGTGAGTTCATTGATTATATGAAGGAGAATGAGATTCTCGCTCAATATACTCCTCCAGGTACTCAGCACAATGGAGTGTCTGAGAGGAGAAATCAAACTTTATTCGATATGTTCCGATCGATGTTGAGTTTCACAGATTTGCCCTATTACTTATGTGGCTACTCTCTATTTTAACAGATGCACATCTTTTGAATAAGATTCCTTCGAAAGCTGTTCCTACGAACCGTATGAGATATGGTACGATAGAAGACCAAATCTTATTTACATTAAGGTTTTGGGTTGTCCTGCCTATGTCAGGGTGACTCAGCAAGATAAACTTTTGCGCCTCGAGGGCAAAAGTTTAGGTTTATCGAATATCCTTCGAATACGAGGGGATATATATTCTATGATACCGAGCATCAAAATATGTTCGTAGCTCGCTTCGTAAAATTTCTAGAAGTAGAATTTTTGTCAGAAGGTGGTAATCATAGACAGTTGAACTTGATGAAGTCCAACCTGAAAACACGAACCAACAGAGGAACCTGAAGTTCAAGTAGATGAATGACCTTCAACACACACACTCCGTAGGTTACAAATGGTATCTAGACCTCCTGAAAGCTTGTATTTGATACAAGAAAAGAGTCTGAATGTTCTCTTAGTTGAAGAGACATATCATTTTACCTATAGAGAATCGATATTGGACATCGACTCCGTGAAATGGCAAAGTGCCATGAAATCCGAGATAGACTCAATGTATGAGAATCAAGTTTGGGACTTGGTTCTGCTTCCCGAAGGAATTGTTCCTATCGGTTGTAAATGGGTTTACAAAAGGAAGCGAGGGCCTGATGGTAAAGTTGAAACTTACAAGGCCCGATTGGTAGTATAAGATTACACGCAGTGACCTGGCATCGACTACGATGAAACTTTTTCACCAGTAGCCATGCTTAAGTCTATTAGGATTTTACTTTCTATAGCTGCGTATCATGACTACGAGATTTGGCAAATGGATGTCAAAACGGATTTTCTAAATGGATTTCTTGATGAAGAAATCTATATGGAATTGCCGGAAGGTTTTGCATCCAGCGAAAACTCGGGTATGGTGTGTAAGCTTAAGAAGTCCATTTATGGACTTAAACAAGCTTCACGAAGTTGGAACCTTCGATTCGACGAGATTATTAGATCGTCTGATTTTCTTAAGAATTCGGAAGAATCCTGTGTGTATCAGAAGGCCAGTGGGAGCATGGTCGTATTTTTAGTCCTATATGTTGATGACATCCTAATCATTGGAATGATATAGGAATGTTACAAAGCGTCAAAGCATATCTCTGTAAGAATTTCTCCATGAAGACTTGGGAGAATCTTCTATGTTTTAGGGATAAAACTCTATAGAGATAGTCAAAGGAAGCTGATTGGGTTATCCCAATCAACATACATAGATAAGATCTTGGAATGGTATAACTTTGGTAACTGTAAGACAACAAACATACCGTTCAGACATGAGATTCATCTTTCGAAGAAGATGAGTCCACAAACAGAAGATGAAAATGTTAGAATGTCTAACCAACCTTATGCTTCGTGTTTGGGTAGCATAATGTATGCCATGTTATGTACTAGGCCTGATATCAGTTTCGCTGTTAGCGTAACTAGTCGATATCAGTCAAACCCAGGTAATGACCATTGGATGGCCATTAAACATATCCTCAAGTATCTTACAGGTACTAAGGATAATTTAATAATTTATGGAGGAAACTAACTGCAAGTTAACGGGTATACGGATTCCGATTTCCAATCGATCCCGATGATAGAAAGTCTACATCTGGATTCGTATTTACCCTTAACGGAGGTGCAGTTTGTTGGAAGAGTTCCAAACAGGGATCAACAACAGATTTCACCACTGAGTGGAATACATTTCAGATTCTGAAGCTGCAAAGAGGCTGTGTGGATAAAGAACTTTATCACAGAATTGAGAGTTGTCCCAAGTATCGAGAATGCGATTCCGTTATACTGTGATAATACTGGAGCCATTGCGCAAGCAAAGGAACCGAAGGCGCATCAGAAATCGAAGCATGTGGAATGAAAATACCACATCATTCGAGAGATTGTGTCGCGATGGGACATTGTCGTGTGCAAGGTACCGAGTGAAGATAATATAGCAGACCTGCTGACGAAGGCTATACCTCCGAAGTTGTTTGATAAACACGTGGAGTCGATGGGTATTAGATACAATCGATATTGGCACTAGAGCAAGTTGGAGATTTTGTTGGGGTTGGTGCTCAGAGCGCCAATTCCTGGTTGTATTTCTTTGAGAATACTACTGAAAAACATTATTATTTTGAATAATATAAGAAGTTTATGTAATATAATATATCTTTTAATATGGTAAAGCTAATGACCTTAAAATGACTAGTCATGATGCTGTTGCAAAAATGTCGCAACTGACATTGAGTTGTATCATGACGTTATCATTCTCAGACAGTTCCTGGACAAGGTTTACACTACTTGGTCAGTATAGTAACCCATTGAGACCGGTACATGTCGTATATTGGAATACATGATTCCAATGGTTTCTCAATGAACCATGAGTCTTGAAGACTCGTATAGACGTGTAGGTGTTTATAGCGGATAAACACTGAATGACTCACCGAAGATTATTAATGGATGGTACACAACGTCAATAAGAATCTTCTCGGGTTGAGTAGCATTTGTGATTCTTCGACTTGAGATACCATTGTGGGCGCATGAGACATCTTCCACACTTAGATGGTAGTCACGCCACCGATCTATTCAGATCAGACCTCCGCCTATTCGTTGGGTATGGATAGATCCTTAGGGTGTTCTGTGTGTATCGAGATAGGATCCGTCAGTTCTGTGTACAGAGCATATGTAGTCCATATGATTAGAAATCCGATAAAAACCATGGGCCCGTGGTACATTTTAGAAGTAAGTTCTAAGTGTTCTCTTTTAGAGATTGCTAATAGAGACATCGACGAGATTGTCCCCATAGAGATTTGACGTTTACATCTATATCTATGGGATAAATCCGGATACCTGTGACGGAGGAATTATACATTTGCCATGACCTCGACCTGTATGATTGAGCGAGTTTATCCGTGGTCGTCATAATTTACGGGTGGATAAATTATGGACACGAAATTGGATTTCGTGACGGATATGTCTGAATCTAGAGAGTCTCACTAATGAAATATACTCGTAGAGTACTAGGGCAACATTTATAAATAATACTGATTATTTATAAAGTCGTTTAAAAGTTAAACGAAAAATACATGTGTTGGGGACCCGATAGTCATTTCCTTAATTTTTGTGTATTTGCATTTAATGTTAGATTAATTCAAATACACATTAATTAATTGTCAAATTGAGATATTTGACTAATATCATAATATATATGTATTTGATATTTATTGTAAATATAATACATATATTTAATATTTTGTATTTAAATAATTATTTAATTATTTAATTGTTAAATAATTAAATTAATTAAAGATATAAATATTTTAAGTTGTGATATTTTGTAAATGCTTTTTGGTTGACTTTGTTGACTTTAACCAAATCATTAAAGTTGTAATGATGTAAAGTTAACAAGTTGAAAATGCCTTAAATGAAACAAAATAAATATCTTGATATTTATATACCTAAAAATTCGGCCAAGGCCATTTTTTCAAGTATATAATGTTTGTTTCATTTTAGGGTTTTAACTAACCAAAACTTTATCAAAAACTCCATTAAAGAAGACAAAAGAAGCTTGAGAGAAAGAAAATAAAACGAAGAAAAACTTGGATTTTAGTAAGTTTCTTCAACTTACTATTAGAGAGGAAAATGTTCCTTGTGTTCTAGGCTACATACTATGATGTTCTCATGTTTTTCTATTCTTTATTCTTTGTGTTTTTGTTGGATGGAAGTTTGAGGATAGGTTAATGCATGTAAAGGTCATAGAATGCTTCTAATATGTTAACAAGCATTCTTTTGATGGTTTTAGAAACTAGTTGCCATTCTAGAGTTATTGACCCACTCTTAAATGAACTAGATTTGTTCTATAGTTATTTCATTGTGGTGAGGCTTGATTGGTGTGGAAGAAACTTGATTGAAGTGTTGGATTTAATTAATTTGGCATAATTTGTCTAATTTGTTGAAATTGAAAAATTAGGGTTTAAGACCACTTCCAAATTGTGGCTTTTCATTTATGTTGTGTATTTGGATGTGTATATGATGCATATAAAATCTTATGTTGATTGGATATCATCTCTGATGTGTTTGAACATTAAAAGAGCAAAATGCACAATTTGGCCAAAAGGGGGGGCTCACGACATTTGGACAAAAATTTGGGGTTCATGTTGCAATTTGATTTTTGATGTGTATGACACGTTAAAATCATCTTAAAAATGATTTAGAATCATCACAAAATTATTTCGAACAATTTAGGACTAAAATGAACAAAATGCAAAGTTTTGGGGCAATTTGGTAATTACACAAAATTTGATTTCTTGTGTAATATTTCATAATTTATAAGTGGATAATTAAATAAATAAGTTTATTTGATTGATCCAAGAAAAAGTTTTGAAATCCGAAATTTTTTGATTTTCCACTATTCCTCTGCGTTACCGGATTTCCGCAATATAACCCCTTCACATACTTAGGCCCAAATTCACCATAAAAAACGTTCATATTAGAAGTTTTGGTACAATACAATGAATTGAACTCAACCACATTCAAGACCAAGATTTGATTCTACAAGTCATGTTAAGTCCAAAGTGATAACATCGACAGTAAAAAGTTGCCGGACTAAGAGGATAAATTTGTGATAATCATCACCACTTGAACCAATTTTTAAAGGCTTTTATATAATATTAGAGGCAAACCCATACTTAATTGAGTCCTCACTGCTATATTGCTTAATAATGACCTAATTAAACGTGAGTGGACTTTTTATATGATGGTATTAGAGTCAAACTCTTTCATAAGTGAGTCACAACCTTTTTTTTGACAATGATCATGAATGTGCTAACTTTTGGTATTGAATTACGATAGTGAGATATATATACTGAGGTGGTCCCGAAGAGAATCGATACTGGCAGTTAATTAAGGTCCCCAAAATTTGACTCTAAATGATGTCTTCTAAATGCAGAGAGAATTTTTAATTTATTTATGCATTTTTTTATGATTTATTGATTGAGACTCTATTTTAAAAATTCACTTAAGGCCATATAAAATTCAAGGTAATTTAAATCTGCCTCTATCTACATACAAAGCAAGACCCCAATAAATGTCTTTAATAAGGAGCCCGTAAAAATGTTGAACAATATTATCATTGTATATCCAAAATAGCATAAAATAGTTCAATGTGATAATGAGCATGTTTGGGATCTCTTGAGCTCTACATCGTGATCTTCTGAGAGATATGATGCGAATCAAGGAACTTCAAGGTCCCATTGGGCCAATTACGAGGCCCAGAACTAAGAAGATTAAAGAAGCGATGATAGACCTAACCCAAGGATTTGTGGCTGAATTCAACAAATGGATTCAAGGAGTAAAATCAAGTCATATGAGATATAAGAAGAGGGTCCAAGCTGTTTCAACTTGATCCAAGTGTTTAAAGAACAAGCCCAAGATTAATAAGAGCAATGCAAGCCCAAAGAGTTACAAGGATGCACATATGGAAGATTATTGGGTTTCATTTTATTTCTTTATGTTATATTCATGTAATTTTCGTGTCGGCCATTGACATTAAAACCCACAAACAATATGACTTTAATTAGTGGTTGTTTATGTTTATTTAGTAGTCAAATTAGTCAGTTACCTTATCTAGGATAGTTTTCCTATTAGGATTAGGGAGTTAGTTTCCTATTATGATTGACTAGTTAGTTTCCTAATAGAATTAGATTATGATTTGTTTTCTTTTTTCCTAGTCGGAAAAGTATTGTACATATTATTTAAAGGCTTAATTTTTATGAATGAAACATAGACAACTTTCAAGCAAAAATCAAGCATATTGCCAAGAGTGCATTGATGAGCGAAAGTAATTCTCTTTGTTCATTGAGTGAACAAAATACTTATCAAAGAATTAGTTATTCTTTATGGCATCTTTAAACTTCGCTAGTAAGATTGTTTCAAGAATACAAAAGGATTGCTAGAGGTAGTTCTCTAGAGGTTCGACTTGATCTTGGAGAGGTTTTGTTTCCTAACAAAACGGGTCCAAGGTTCTTGAAGCTTCGTACAAATAAAGCTTACGTAAGGGTGTTTTTTATCAGCTTAGTAATAGAGGTTAGGGTTCCCAGGTCAATTTTGTCTATCCTTATTCATTGTTTCAGATCTGGTCTTGTTGTTTCTATGAGTCTTTTCATTTTTTCAAATGTGGTCAATTTCTGTTTTAGTGTTCTTATTGAGTCTTGAAAAATTTCTTCTTGGTCATTTCAGTTATGGTAATCTTTGTGTCTCTTTATTTATTTTCTTTAAGTCTTGCAAGTGATGGAGTTGGTGCTTGGAGTGCCAATCCGAATTGTATATTTTATTATTTATTATAAATAACTACATTTACCATTTCATACCTCATTAATGGTATTGTCATTATACATATTAGATAGATGTATAGATATGCTAAGAATGACATCGACCTTAGAATAATTTTGACACTAGGTGTAAACTATTCGTAAAGTTAATATTCCTAGTCGGTTGTTTTGGAATACAATCGAATTTCTATAACCTAGAAGACTAGCACATGTCGTATATTGGAATTGGAGTTCTAATGGTTTAACCCCGATGAACCATGACTTTTGGAAACTTGTATAGACATGTGGTATTCGTTGAAGCGAATACTGAATGACTCATAGGCGATTCCTAATAGTTGGAAGTACACACCTTTGTCAATAGGAATCTTCTCGAGTTGAGTAGCATATGTAATCCTTTGACTATAGGATAACATTGATTTTGTTTGAGAACCTCCACACTTTGATGCCATGTGTGTCAGAAACCTTTCATGGTCTGGCCTCTAGATGTTCGTTGGGTGCGTACCGATGCACTCAGTAATCAAGTGCGAAGCAATATAGGATCCGTTGGCCCGTATGTGTACCATAAAGGAGTTTAGGTATCCATGTGAGTAAAGTCACGATTCTTAAAGACTTTGGACAAAGCCGATCACCTAGGTTGGATCGCATCAGTTGTAAAAAATTATGGACATGTCGACATGAGATGTGCGCCTTGGAAACTTGACGTTGTATTCTACCTTTCCTAAGCACAACTCGGATAGCCTACGACGGAGGGATTGTTAAACATATGTGATGACCTTGACTTCTATAGTTCAGAAAGTTCGTTCGTGTATTAGATGCATGATCACATAGCTTAATGTTGAAATAAGGCTAATAAATTGTGTTAGGATGCTTTGGAAGTATAAACACAATATGCTTGTAATTGGGTCAAAAATATTTATGTTAGACATAAACATAATTTAGAGTTTGGAACTCTAGATTAAAGGTTAGAGCTATAAACTACCATTCTAGAATCACTTGACCACCTTTGGGTGACCTAGAATTGTTCACGAGACATTTCTTATTGGGATTCTAATTTGGTTTGTGTATTGGATTCAAAATTTACGCAAGTGCGTATTTAGAATAAATTTATGTTTTTTGTAAAAATATTTGATATTTTGAAAAACTTGATTTTTATTCTATAACATGTGTTAATGTTGGCTTTGAAATTAAAAATTAATTTTGGGTGTTTTTGAAGTGTTTGGGGAAGACCGGAAAGAATTAGGGTCAAAGACCCTAATTCCTTCAGCTCATTGGAATGTGAGCCGAAGGAAATGAAATTTTTGAAATGAATTTTTTTTTAAAGAAAAACTGATCAGTGCATGCACAGTTACGCGCGCACTGTAGTGCGAACAGTGCATGAGCGCACTGTAGCACGTACGGTCCGCGCTACGCGCACTGATTTTGTATTCTCTCATTCTGGAGCTTCCAGACTGCGATTCAGTTCCGCTTTTTTCCTATACACTCGTAATGGAATATAGTATTTCATTATATAATTTAAAATTACACCCATGTTTGATATCCATGGGTTAGACCCATTCCACTATGCGGGGCACTGATCCGACCATAGGGGTTCCACAACTGTCCCAACAGAATGGTATCAAAGCAAAGGCTTAACCACACAACACATGTTTTCGAATCTATGCCATAGTATTTAATTTAATTATGGATAAGACATATTTGATATGTATTGCGTTTTAAATTAAAACTTTGACCTAATTAAGTTAATGACTTGATTGTCATAAATCTCCGTGATTAGGTGATTACTTTTAAGTAATAGTATTAATAATGTTGGAGCATTATTGGATGGTCTGTCTTGTCAATACGAAGATGAATGAGTTCTTACTACTTATATCCAATATCGTCATTAGTGTGAGGGTATGAGTGCTCAGAACTTAGGTCGCTCCGGTAAAACATTAGATGTAACATGATGAGTTAACGTAGTCACCCAATATCATCATTAGTGTGAGGGTGTACATACTAAGCTCATTAGTGCACATTGACAAGTATACACCTAGAACACGTCTTAATTCCATATCGTCATTAGTGTGAGGATAAGAAACTGTTCAAGACCAAACTAGGAGTCACATGATGTGATTGACCTTGGAGGTCTACCTAAAGTTTACAAAGGCCAATATCGTCATTAGTGTGATGAGGCTGAAGTAAATGTCATGGGATTCACTTCCGATATGAAATTTTGAGTCAAATTTCTATTTTTCCGTTAAGGGATATCAGAATTACGTAAAGTAGTGGGAGGGCATTAATAGATTTAAAATGCCATTATCAATTAGTATTATTGATTGGTGAAATCACATACGTAACGCAAGCGCACGTATCGCTCAAGTAGTATAAAAATATCGATCCCACGAGGACTTAATTTCTACTGTTGTTATTAATTATTTATACTATTCATTTATAGGTATCTAATTAAGGGATAAGAGAATGATTGCTTGATTGATTGTTTTAATGTGGATTTCCTAAATAAATAAATAAACAAAAGAAAATACTAAAGAAAATAAACAAAGACACAATACCTAGGGTTGTGATTCCACACAATATTATTCTAATGATGAATTGATTCTCTTATATATGTGTAATAATTCAGTTTGCTAACCTGGAATACGAAGATATGCAAAAGTCTCTTCCGTTGTTAATGTGTCATCGTGAAATTCTTGATATTCAAAGGCTTCATCAGTTTCTTCTGAAAATGCTCCTTGAGGTATATAGCTCTGGCTTTCTGTTAATTGTCTCGCTTGATCTGTCATTCTTTGTAAGATTGCTGCTTGATTTTCTATTTGACTCTGAAATGTTTTAGCCATTGCATCCAACTTTTCGTCTTATTTCTTGAGCCAATCTTTGAGCATGTCAATCACCCGATCTTCCTTTGATGGTTCTGGTTCTTGATTGAGATTGTAGGTGGATGGTGGATAAGATAGATAATAAGGTTCAGTGAAATATATTGGTTCTTCATACCATGAAAGATTCTGATAATTCTGCCACCCTGAATTGTAAAGGTATATGCATTGATCACTCCGGTGGTTACCATCACATATCTCATATCTCCCCATTGCGTTCTGAAATGGTTGGGAAAATGTTGTATTCATTTGTTCTGACATCCAGTGATTATTGGGCTGGACAACATGCCTTAGAAAACTGGACTGCTGCTCCCTGATATGGGGTGTATCTTCACCTCGTAAAGCTCGTAATTCTTCCATTGCCCAATAGTGATCCATTTTTCAACCACCTGAAAACTAAAAGAAATAAATAAAAATTACAAAGAAAATTAGATACACGTAAAATAAATAGCTTCAAAATTAATAACTCAAGAAAAATAAGTCCCCGTCAACGGAACCAAAAACTTGATCGGTGAAATCACACACGTTACGCAAACGCACGTATCGCTCAAGTAGTATAAAAATATCGATTCCACGAGGACTTAATTTCTATTGTTGTTATTAACTATTGATTCTATTTATTTACAAGTATCTAATTAAAAAGAGAAGGGAATAATTGTTGATTGGTTGAATGTGGATTTGCTAAATAAATAAATAAAAAAAACACAGAAGAAAATATTAAGGAAAATAAACAAAAGACACAAACATCTAGGGTTGTGATTCCACACAATCTTATTCTAATGATGAATTGATTCTCTTATATATGTGTAATAAATCAGTTTGCTAACCTGGAACACGAAGATATGCAAAATCCTCTTTCGATGGTCATATGCAAACACCCAAAATAACCCAATTCATCATATGTCTATGTTAACCAAGTTACCTGAATTCATTAAGTTCAAGTTCCAATTATGGCTACCCCCGCCCGACAGGTATATGTCTATACTGGAAGGAAATCTACCTAAGGATCATTTACCCCAAGGTGAGATCGTGAGCTATTGAATCTAAGGCTGAAACCTAAAATCTCTTTTCCAAGTTCATTTTAAGTTTACCACATCAATCTTATTGGTGATCAAGCAACAAGAAGCATTAAGCTTAAGATTCAATAAACAAACCAAAGTATTACCCATAATATAAAGAAAATCAATTATGAAACTTGTGAATATTGTGCTTCATCACTTCTCTAAAATAAAAATAAATTGCTGGGGGTTAGGGGGTCCACCTTTAATTTTTCAAATGTAGAAATCTCACTTTATTGTAATATAGAAATTTCTAGTGTTATCCAATTAAGTCAAACTAGCCATAAATGCAGTGTTATTATTTTTCCATAAACCAGCCATATAGGCGGTAATTATCTGTCACCTAAAGACCGACCATATAGGCATTGTCACATTATGTCAAATA
>SKCR01037447.1:0-153549 GCA_019454045.1 Zanthoxylum bungeanum
GTATCCTGATTAAGTCAAATTTATAATTAATTCCAACCGATCATAAAGGCGATTTCCAATTTAGTCAGGTTAAAATCAATTTAATTAAGTCCAACCGACCATAAAGGCGGTATCCCATTAAGTCAGGTTTTAAAATAGTTTTTATATTATGACTAAGGGAGATTAATCTAAATATTAGTAATAAAAGCTTAACCTTTCACCCCAGCAGAGGGGAGTTACCTCATCATACTGAAAAGTAAAATAAAGACTGAAAAGTAAAATAAAGAAAGAACTATTGCGTAAAATAAAAATTAAATACAAAAAGCTGTAAATAAATAAACAAGATACAATCTTCTTAGTATTCTCTAGGAAATCCCCAGAAGAAGGTATGAATTGGAATTCTGATTTCGGCCTGAATTTATAGGCAAAATTTGGTGCCACGTGTCGCGAAGCGTGAAGTGTTGTGCATCGCGACGCGCCGTTGTGACGCGTGGCACGCGATTTTCGGAGATGATGACATGTGGTTGTCGGCTGAATTATTGGCTTGGTGTTGCGACGAGTAAGGTTGTGCGCGTCGCGACTCTGACGTTATTGCTTACGTCATTAAGGATACGTGTCGGCTGGTTGCATAATTGATTGCTGACATCATGCTGATAAGTGTCGGCAGCATGTGATGATGACACGTGTTCGGCGCAAGTTAGCAGATTTGATGTGATGTTGACACGTAGCAGGCGCATTTTAGCAAGTGCGTATGATAGCAAGCTTTCTCTGATGTTGACACGTGGCCAGATCATGTTAGCATTCGCGACTCAGAGGTTCTGCGCGTCGTGACGCGAAAATTTTGTTTTTCACTGTTTTGGTCCTGATTTGATTCCAGTGAGTCTGAAACCTTATTTATCTACAAAATAACACAGAACACATAAAAACATTCATATAACCCAAGAAACTATACAAAATATTAGGTCAAATGGGTGAGAAATGGTGATATATTTTCCGCTCATCACACCCACAAACCTAACATTTTGCTAGTCCTCGAGCAAAACAACAAAATAAAATACAATAAACAACTTATAAATAAAATTAAACTAAGCCACTTTCGTAGGGATTACGGTTACATTTAGTGTATGCAATAAGCCTTTAAACCAGCTCAACGAATTGGAGGAATTTCACAACCAGCCTTTTGATGATGCCAAATTGTACAAAGAAAAGGGCAAGAAAAGACATGATGAAAAGTTAGTGCGCATACAACTGGAACCAGGGCAGAAGGTACTGTTAAACAAATCAAGGGTGAAATTCTTCCCATGGAAGCCAAAATCACGGTGGTCAGGTCCATTTGTGATCACCAAAGTTTTACCAAATAGAGCCGTTGAGATACATGATCCTGATGCTAACAAAACTTTCAAGGTTAAAAACAAGCGTGTCAAGCACTCCTGGGGAGAATCATTTGAGCGACAAAAAGAAAGTGTTACACTTTCAAATCCAGCTTAACGTTCGAGAAGTCAAGTCTGGCTGACGACTTTAAACTTAGCGCTAGCAGGGAGGCAACCCATGCAATTTGTGTATATATTGTGATTTGGTGTGTTTAATTTTTGTGTGTTTAATTTTTGCAGGTTTAGTCATTTCAATATGGAAGATGCTCTCGCAAATCTTCACAAGCAATTTCCTTCTCTCCCTCAAAAATCTCTGATGAAAGTTTACAAAGCTCGCTTAGAACGGATGAGACTACTGATGATCAAAGGTATTCCTACTGACATTCGTTGGTTAATTGAAGCACGGGTCCGATTGGCAGGTGAGTCTTCTGACTTTTTTATTTCACATCTGTCTGGCTTAGGAAAGAGCACATATGCTAAAAAGAGAAGAGCCAAAAGAATGTGTGTTTGTTATAAATGTGCTCGCATATTTTGTAATACTCGTTGTCGTTCTTTAGGAATGGTGTCCGATAACCGCGAAGATAAGATTAACTTCATTAGGGATGGCTTGAGTAAGGAGTCTTTGGATGACATATCTAAAACTCTTGAGACGCATCCCAGTGGATGTGTGTATCATGAAGTTCGCATGTTATATGCACAATTCCAAAAGGAAAGACAACTGTTAAGTCTCGGGAATCTGACTCAAAAAGACCCTGTTTGCCAATTTATAAGAAAATTGGATGAGAAGCTTGTCCCTGACGCATAGACGTCGATCAAACCGCTACTTTTCTTGTAAATATTATATCTCTTTGTCTTTTCCTAATAATTTTAATTTGTTTTGTTATATTTTCTCCGATAGGATCCAGACCTTTTTGACTATCACGATTTATTTTGCTACTAATCATCATTTGGAAGATACTTGTGCTATTTTTACTCACCCTTTTCAGGTATTATAAATTCAGCATGTCATTGCACTTTTGAAAGCATCCAGAGTTGAGAAAGAAATACATAAAAATAGCTGAAAAGAAATACATAATTTGTTTTGTTATATTTTCTCCGATAGGATCCAGACCTTTTTGACTATCACGATTTATTTTGCTACTAATCATCATTTGGAAGATACTTGTGCTATTTTTACTCACCCTTTTCAGGTATTATAAATTCAGCATGTCATTGCACTTTTGAAAGCATCCAGAGTTGAGAAAGAAATACATAAAAATGGAAGCCACTTCAAGAAGACGAGTTGAAAATATATGTGTGTTTTGCGGTAGTAGTGTTGGTATTAAACCACAATACATAGAAGCAGCACAGGAATTGGGTCGAGTCTTAGCTGCAAGGAATATGCACTTAATATATGGCGGATAAAATCTTGGACTAATGGGGATCGTTTTAAAAGCCGTACATGAATGAGGCAGTCACGTTTTGGGAATCATCCCAAAACCCTTGGCAGAGACAAATCTTATTGGATCATCAAATGGAGAGGAACTGATCGTGCCAGGTATGTCTGAACGATTGGTAGAAATGATTAACCGTGCTGATGCTTTTATCGATTTGCCAGGTGGCTTAGGCAAATTGGAGGAAATTTTTATAGTGCTATCTTGGGCGAACCTGAACATACACCAGAAACCAATTGGACTGCTCAACGTTGATGGATTTTATGATTTTCTTTGTGTGTTTCTTGATGATGCTCGGAGAAATGGGTTCGTGTCAAAACCTTTGAAAGAACTCCTATTTATTGCCAGAACTGCCCCGGATCTAATAGACCAACTCATAACCTATGAACCACGAGTTGACCATATTCTTTCAAAGATAAATTAGTCTGAGGATGATCGTGGTAAGAGACGTCGGATTAATCTGGATCTTAACCTTTAAATTCCTGTAAATTTTCAGCTAACCAGGTATTATTTTCTAAACTCTTCTTCTACTGTTTAAGACATTGGGGACAATGTCTCATTTAGGTTTGGGGGAGAGAATTAGTTGATTAGTACCTTGTTTTTAGTTTGTATGTTGTTTTTATTTTTAGTCCAAAATTTTTCGAAAAAAAAAATTGAAATTTTTTCAAAAATTACAAAAATATTTTGCGTTTTTGCGTTTTTATTTTAACTAAAATGGTGAAATTGGTAAGAGATAGCTGAGTAAGGAGTTTCCACTCCTGAGACGTATCTCAAGCCTATTTTCGAAATAAGTTAATTTTTGTTTATTTCCTTTTTGAATTATTTAATTTGTGAATTCTCCTTAAAATGGATTAAAATGGATCTTCATATGCTCAGTTGACAGATATTATCAACATATAGTAACATACGAACATGAGCTAAAATTGAAAAGTTTGTAATATTCAGTGCTCTAGTTTAATTGAAGGAAACATCTCAAAAAGCAATGGAGTAAAAAAAAAAAAACATCTGAGATCCGAGTTATTAAGTCTGTAAGGGTGTTTTAACACCTAGTGCCCTAAAACCAACTGGTTTGGGAGTCACTGGCCCAAAGCTCGCTACATGGATCAAAGATGCTGTAAAAATATATACATCGGAAGTCTGAGTAATTAAGTTCGTAGGGGTGTCTTAACATCCGGTGCCCTAAAGTCAACTGGTTTGGGAGCCACCGACCCAACAATCGTTACATAGATGGAAGATATTGTATATAAATAAAAAATAGAAAAAAAATCAAGGAAAAAATCTGAAAAATTATTCCATTGCTGTAAAAAGGTGTGAATTCTGATAAAACTTTAGGACAAAAATATTACTCTCTTATCAACTGCACTTATGACTGTTGTGGGAAAAAATGAGTTGTTTAATATTATGTTGGCTGTGTATATGGAGAATGGTAAATATAATCGGAGAATTTACTTATTCGGTAATTTAGAATGAAACAAAACAACTAGTAACTTGGAGTAGAAGTTTCACCTGATTAGTCACTAACTTCTTTATTCTCTTTTCGCTTGTGTTTTTGCTTTTGTGTGCATTAGTTTTATTACTTGTTTACTTTTGTAAAATGTTTGTGGGTATCATTGCTGTAAACCCTCACGAGACTACAACTCGTCCACTAGGGACACCTAGGGGTTTAAAGGCTTGTTGCATATGCTAAATGCAACCGTGATCTCTACGAAAGTGGCTTAGTTAATTTATTTATGTTATTTTACTCTATGTTTTGCTCGAGGACTAGCAAAATGTTAGGTTTGGGAGTGTGATGAGTGGTAAATTTATAATTATTTCCCACTCATTTAACCTAATATTTTGTATAGTTTCTTGAGTTTTGTGAATATTTTGATGTATTTTGTGTTATTTTGAAGATAAACAAAGTTTTAGGACATTCTGGAGGTGATTTGGGCCAAAACAGTGAAAATTGGACGAAAATGGTATTTTGGTAAATTCCCGCGTTGCGACGCCAAGACCTTCAGCGTCGCGACGCCTAACGTGCGCCGAACAGTGCTAACGTGCGCCGGGTCCACAAATCAGAATCTGAGAAAAGTTTGACTTTGCTAACGTGCGTCGTGCCACGTGTCACCATCACAGCCGATGTGCTAACATGCGCTATGCCACGTGTCAGCATCATACGGTGCCGACAGTCATCATCGCCACGTGTGCCACGTGTCACTCCACGTCATTGCCACATCATCAGCCACATCACCAGGTTGACCAAGTCAAACTGCCACCTCACCGCCACGTCATCATCAGCCAATCAGAAAGTGCCACGTGTCGCAATCCTACGGTGCCGACAGTCTCTTTCCCATGTCACCGCCACGTCAGCATCAATCATTGAGTATCTAATCCTTATCTGACACGTGGTGGATAAGAATCTCATCGACCAATCAGAAGCCGCCACGTGTCACAATAATTGAAGCCCAACCACATCGCCACGTGTCACCTTATCAGCTTATCTAGAATTTGCAAACCGACGAACCAGAACGTGCCACGTCGACAGAATCTGGCGTCGCGACGCCAAAGGCCTTGGCGTCGTGACGCTGGAAGCCTACCAGGGCCTATAAATAGAGCTTCAAATTTCAGTTTTAGATGTATCACTCTCTCTCATCTCTTTGATGTAAAGAGAGAGTTTCTCTCTATACTTTCTTTTAATTTTTAGTTTTTTAATTTTCTTAGTTTTGTAATTAATTTTAATTACGTTTTGTAATAATAGTAATTTATTTGTTTTTTACTTTTTACAGTTTTTACTATTTACCATGAGGAGGTAACTTCCCCAGCTAGGGTGAAAGGTAATTCTTTTACTATTGCTATTTAGATTAATCTCCCTTAAATATAATATATTCACTATTTAAAATATTGACTTAAAAAGGATACCGCCAGATTGGTCGGTTGGTAATTAAACTTTCTTACCGCCTATATGGCAGGTTCATGGACAAATCTTTTTACCGCCTTAATGGCTGGTTGGACTTAATTTGACTTAATCAGGATACCGCCTATATGGCTGGTTGGTAATGTTATCACAAGTTTATATATTATATTATGGGAGATATCTAAATTAGTAGTAGTAAAAGTAATTCATTTTACCTTAGCATTTTATTTTATTGTAATTTACTTTTCAGTATTTATTTTACCGCATTTTTACTATATGTCTTTTATTTTCAAGTTTTTACTAGCCCTAGTTATGTGTTGTAACTAAAATAGTTATCTGGGATTGTGATGAAATCCAATATCACCGGTTTATAAAGGGTTGGATTATAGCTTGGGTAATATAAAGATTTATTTATTGAGTCTTAATCTTAATGTTTTTTCATTAACTGGCCATTAATAAAATTGAACTGGGAAACTTAAAATGAACTAGACATAGGGATTTTAAGTTTAAGACATTAGACTCAATAGCCCACGATCTTCCTTGAGGATAGATAACCCTTTAATAGATTTCCTTACAGGATAGGAATATACCTGTCGGGCGGGGGTAGCTATAATTGGAACTTAAACTTAATGAATCCAGATAATTTGGTTGACATAGACATATGGTTCAATTGGGTTAAACTGAGTATTTGTGTCTGACCATCGACAGAGGCTTACACATAATTTAGTGTTCCAGGTTAATAAATCAATATATTACCCAACTTTAAGATAACCACTTCATCTTTAAAATGATATTGGAAGAAATCACAACCCTAGATAGTTTTTAATATTGAATTTTCTTAAAACTTTCTTTCGAACAATTTTATTTACTTGTTTTTAAATTTAGAATCGTCACCATTTAAAATCAATCAAACAACCTGTTAGATACTAGTAATCATTTGACCTCATAAAATTAATAGATTAGATATTAAGTCCTCGTGGGATCGATATTTTTATACTACTTGAACGATACGTGCGCTTGCGTTATACGTGTGTGTTTACGCCGGTCAATAGTTTATTATTTATTAATAAAAGGCATTTGTTAACTACACATTATTACATCCATATTTTATGTGTATGTCCTGAGACATTATGTCAGATGAATATCGTTAATCCAAAAGACGTTTGCGATTATGAGAGTCAACGATATTTATATATGTCTCAAATTAAGTTCTTGGTAAAATGTGATTGTTATACAGGACAATAATATATCACTTGACCAATATTGTTGTGTGTCCCCTAGATTGACATATGATGTTAATAGAATGGATGATGAGTCTCATATTATAAGGACACAGACAATAGATGTTTCATTAGTAGAATGAAATATCGAACACGACCACAGAAACGTAAAATCACATGGTAATATTATCTAAGGTCATTGATCTTCGTAATAATACATTAGTGTCATCATATCCTCTACCTGAGATCATATGATGACTTGTGCGATAATACTCTTGGTTCACTAGTATATCCTCATTCGACTATCCACGTCCTTTGAATAAATGCTAGATGGCCTTGAGCGATTGACGTACGAAGTCACGTATGCTTCAAGATGGGATCCGATAACTTTGATAATTAAAGTTATAGATGTTTCAAGGAACTTAAAGTTGTGGATATAAGCCTTTGGCCAAAGCAGTCGATATCTTAGAGATATCAAATCCACAAGATAAAGTTTAAAGATATGTCGAGTATAAGGATTTGACCTTACCGTGATCCCAGACTCGATAAGAAACATAAATATCGAAAGGAATGAGATGACATGTTCGAAGTGTATTCTAACAGGTTCATATGTTTTCTCACTTCATTCATCGACTAGGGGCAATGGCTTGCTGCTAGGCGATTACCCATGGTCTGTGGAATATCATAGAGATGAAATATTAAAGAGTTAATATTATTCCACTGCTACTCGATAATGAACCTAGGACGGTCGCACAATATAGTTATCGTCTATGTTACAAATTCGAGGATGTTTATAAAAGTTAATAAATGATCATTTTGGCATTTCCTAATTGGATTAGGATATTCGAGATATTTCGGAAATATTAATTTGATTAATAAATTCGAAATATAAAATAAGATTTAATTGTTTAATTAAATATTTGATATTTATATTAAATAAACTAAATGTAATTTTAATTAATTGTTAATTAAAATTAAGTAAGTTGAATTAATTAATTAATAGTTAATTAATTATTATGCCAAAATAATATTTAATCTATTGGACTTTAATTTAGTGGGCTAGCACCCAAATTAATTAGAGTCATATTTAAGATTAAATATGGAAGTCTTTATTTAATTAGAATTCTTAATTTGATTAAATATCCTAATTTTATTTTGGAAAGAATCTTTAAGAGACCAAATTTGATTTGGAGAGATATTTGATTGACATTATTGTATTGAGATACAATTAAAACTTCTTGTACAAGTTGAAAGGCAAAACTTCTTGTTGAAGTTGATGCAAAACTTTTTGTTGAAGTTGAGGCAAAACTTCCTTTTGAAGTTGAGGCAAAACTTCTTGTAGAATTACTTGTTATTCAAGAAGTATTTCTTGTTGAAGTTGAATGAAAAACTTCTTGTTGAAGTTGAAGGTGACAATTGGTTGTTGCCTATATATATATGAACATAAGCAATAAACAAAGGTAAGTTTTTTTGTTGTTGTAGGTTGCATGCAAGAAGATAAATATATATACACACAGCAAATGTTGTTGTTGATATATATTTACAAGAATTACAAAAGTAATTGTTTGTTGTTGTAATAGCTTGCTTAAGAATAATATATATACACACAAGCAATTGCTGTTCAACGTTGCTTTTATATATATATATATATATATATATATATATATATATATATATATATATATATGTAATATATATTAATATATATGCCATTTTGCGTAAAGGTATATATATAAATATAAGCAAGCAATTTGATTGTTGTTTTAAGAAGAAGAAAAATCATTTCTCACGTTGAATAAAGGCAAAGGCAATTCATTGTTGCATGAATATATATATATATATATATATATATATATATATATATATATAAGTCGCGCATGTAATAAAACAAGCAAGTTGTTTTTTGTGCTGTTTTATAAGCAATAGTTGCGTGTATATATATATGTGCAATTGAAGAATTTTTATCTCTCTATTGGAATAGTTCCAATTTATTCCTAAAGACTTCAGACATCCTAGAAAAGAAAAAGGTTTCTTTTGTTATCAATAGTGGGAGCGATTTGTTCGTAGAGGAGAGCTAGTGTGCCAACTAGAGGTGCAACGCTTGGTGCACTACAATAAGAGAAAAATCAAGGAGGATATTCAAGAGGCTCGAAAAGATAATAAGCACATAAAAGTATGTTTTATTATCCGTAAATTTTATTTATATTGATAAATAAAATTATTTATTACATGCATGTTAAATTAATATAGATTAATTTAAATAGTATATTGTTTACATCAACTACGACATAACCACAATCTTTAGAGTGGTTTTGGAAGAAAATTTTAAATTACAGTCACATGGATGCTTCCGCGCTAACTCCAAAACCTTACAGTGGTATCAGAGCTTTGAGGTTATGTCGTTTTGATGAAAACAAATTAAAGCATGTATATGGGATCCTAATGAGAGCTGTTCGGTTAGGCTATTATTTTATGTTGATAAAATCGTTATTTTTGGCTGAAATTTTTTGTGGAGACACTAGACATATGGATTAACGACTCTGTAAAATTTCAACTCAATTGGAATTCGGAAAGGTCGTCTGCTATGCAAAACAATCTGTTGGACAGAACCTGAAAATTCAGGTTGGTAGACTCCGCAGGACCAATTTGTAGATTCTGAAAGTTTTAGGGATTTATTGTAAATACCCAAAACGATCAGAGGTGAAATTGTAATTTTTGAAATTACAAATATTTTACAAAATTTTTAGAATTAAAATTTTGAGTATGATTAGAATTCTATTTTCATTAAAATTGTTTTTGAAAAGAATTCTAATAGAAATTGAGTTGTTGCTAGTTTTGAACTAAATAACTTCTTAGGAAGTTAAACCCATATAAAATTTTAATTGGATTAAAATAAATCACAACAAGAATCCTAATACAACTTTGATTATATCTCTTAATTTTTAATATGATTAAAATATTAATTGATAATCAAAGTATAATCTTTTAAAAGTTTCAAGATTAGTATATAGGATTATTCAAGCCAAGAAAGCCGAAGACCTTCTCGAACAAAGAGGTACTAAAGAGAACTCTGTCACCAAGGCGATAAGAGCCTAAGAAGGTAGGGACTTAAGTGGTCACACCGGACCCCCTCATCTTCTGGGAGTTTTTCTCTAGTTATCGAATTGTGAAGGATTGTCTTAAACCAAATGAAACAGTCTTATTAAAGTGTTAATAAGAGACTAGGATCCCCCTCGTCTAGAGCCAAACATAAAGGCTATGTTGTAAATGTGCTTGTGCAAGATGAAAGTTGTAGGCATTGCATTTTTGCATGTGAAACCCGATGATGAGCCTCATTTGGAGGCACTATCTTTTAAGTCGCGGAAATCGCGGGAAACGGACGTCGGAAGGGAAGAGTCAAGAATTGACGTTGTGTTGGATTTAGTTCACGTGCTTAGTTTCGGGTTCGCTGTTGGACCTCCGTTTTAAAACTTAACCTTAGCCCAAGCCCATTAAATCACATCCAATAATAATTAAACATTTAAAATATATGTGTCACAAATTAAATTTAAATTAAATCTAAGTAAATTAAAACCAATTAAATTCCTAAATTAAATAAATTAAATGTTAAATCTAAAAATCACAAACCAATTGAATTAATTAAATTAAATTCACAAATTAAATCCAATTAAATTAATTCCAATTCAAATTAAATAAACAAATTAAATATTAATTAAATAATATACCAAATTAAATAGAATAATTAATTAAGTCATATACCAAATTAAATAAAACAAATAAAATCTAAATAATCACCTACCAAAATAATAAAAATACTTACACAAATTAAAGAAATTTCATGCCTAATAAAGATAAATCAAAGATATTATATACCAAACTTAACAAATTAAATGCCTAATCCTAACCAATCAAATATATTGTATTCCTAATCTAAACCAATCTTGTCTCCATCAAATCCATTGATTTCCTTCTTTAACACTAAATCAAATCCCTATCCATGCAAACCCTAATGGACAACTATAAAACACACACTAATTGCAACCCTAATGGACACTCTCTAAGACACGGCACAAAGAATAAGCAAATACAAAAAACCATAAGCACACGTGAAGAAGCCATTTTCAAAACCTTTACTGCCTCTCCACGCACATATCAAATAATGCCCCTCACAGCCATTCACCTAGTTGATCAACACAAACACCAATCTGCCCATTGATCATTCACGCCCAACTCTCGCCAATACCCATACGCCTAGCCCGCCTCCATTCACACACATAGCCTTAAAGCCACGCCTAGCCTTCACGATAAAGACCATCAACAACCCCTTACTCCACTCACGTCTCAACCACAAGCCAACGCCAACCTGCACACATAAACGTAAGCCACTCCACGCTAAACTCCTCAACTCACACCACATCTTCTGCCCTTCACGCTCCAAACGAAGCCACCAGCCTCTTGCCAATCACGCCACACAGACCGTTCAAAGCCTGCCCACGAGCCACCTAACATGCACATCCCTGCATTGCCGCACCAAACATGATCAAAAACACCCTTCCATCACCAAAAAAACCCCTGAAACTGTCCCGAAATTGCCCTGAATTAACCCAGAAACTGCCCAGCAAAACTGTCCAGAATAAGCCTTAAAACAGTGCAGAAAACACACCCCAAAACAGTGACGAAAACTACCCAAAACAGTCCCCAAAAACACCAAAACGATACCTGAAATAGTAAGCAGAAACCGCGAGGAAACAGCAGCAAAGTGAAGCCAAAACAGTGAGGAAAACAGTGGAACAACAAGTTAAGACGCTAAGCTAGTGAACCGGAAGAATAAGGAGCTTTTACCCCTTCCGATCTCCACGAAACGCAAGTCCGAAGACGGCTTAAAAGGTTAGACCTGAGGGTACTTCCCACACTCATCTTCATTTGATTTTTGTTATTTATTTTGACTGTGTTTTAACTGTTTGTGGAATATTGTTTGTGTATGATGTGTGTTGTGGGTATTGGATGAATGGAAGGGTGTCATCTCCTGTGGTATATCGGATGGAAACACATACATAAATTCCGTAGCCGAATCCGAATGGACGGTAGTGGGGTCTGTACTTGGGATACAACTCCACGTACCACTCGAGTAAACGACACCTTCTTTTGTTTCATGTTGGTTTGGTTTATCTACTTCTTGTTACTTAAATTCAGTATGTCGCCTATTTGTGTATGATATAATCGAGTGCATGGGCTCAGTAAGTGCGATGAAATGTCCCTTAATCGGAAGGGTTAAAATCCTTCACCACGATGCTTTGCCGCACCGATTGATGTGTGTTCGGTTGAATGCGAGATATGTTCAATCGGGCACACTACGTTTAATATTATTGCTTTTAATTCTTTGTATGCCTGATTCAATCGAGCGCATTGGCTTAGTAAGTGGAATGAAAGATCCCCTATGGGGAGGGGTTAAAGCCCTTTACCACGATGCTTTGCCGCGCCGGTTGATGTGTGTCCGGTTGAATGCAAGATACGTTCAATCGGGCATACTTAGTTTGATATGATTGTCTTTATGTTTGTATGCATGATGCGATCGAGCGCATGGGCTTAGTAAGTGCGATGAGAGGTCCTCTAGTTGAAGAGTTTAAAATCCTTTACCACGATGCTTCGCCGCGCCTCGTATTGTACTATTTGTCATTTACGTGTTAAGTCTCATTTCATACATCAGGTCTGTTCCCGTTCGAACGCGTTTACGAACGCAACTCGAACGCACATGTATTTTGCCTTGTCATGCATCAGGTCTTATTTCCGTTCGAACGTGTTCACAAACGCCATACGAACGTGAGC
The DNA here is from genome assembly GCA_019454045.1 of Zanthoxylum bungeanum. Classification (NCBI taxonomy): domain Eukaryota; kingdom Viridiplantae; phylum Streptophyta; class Magnoliopsida; order Sapindales; family Rutaceae; genus Zanthoxylum; species Zanthoxylum bungeanum. Next base: position 12,722 of record SKCR01037447.1, read on the forward strand.
ATTCTGTTTCATTTCCGTTCGAACGCGTTCACAAACGCCATACGAACGTGAGCATTCTGTTTCATTTCCATTCGAACGCGTTTACGAACGCTACTCGAACGGGAACCTTCTGTTTACCGTTCGAACGCGTCTACGAACGCTACACGAACGCACACGGTAAACAGAACCTCTTGCACCCCATTACGACATGTCCATCTTGGCATATAGTTACCCCTTTTTACGTTATGCATTTGTATTACCTCTCTAGTTGTCTATTTCTGTTATGCGCCTACAATATTATTCGTCGTCATTTTGATTTCCTTTACATTACACGCAAATGTTACCATGACTGTTTATGTCTATATTTACATGAATGATTGGATTCTTATGACGTTATGTGCTTGTTGTTGCAAAGGCCTACTTTTGAGCATGTGAATTTGGCAATAAGATTTGGTTTCATGTATGTTAGATGTAAACTATACTTTTAAGCATGTGAATTTGGCAATAAGATTTGGTTTCATGTATGTTGGATGTAAACTATACTTTTAAGCATGTGAATCTAGGATTGTGGTGCACTTGGAAATATATGTCATAGGCTTGGTTGGATCATTGCGTAAATCTTTACATTACAAATTGCATAAGTAAGGGACCATTCCGAACCCAATGGTTTGAGGTCTTCCCTTGCAAGGGGTGAGTGCGGCCTTAAATCTCATTTTCCCGGTTCACACCGGGTGGCGACTCCATTACTCTCCGGTTTAGTCCCTCATGGCTACTCCGTACTCCCAACCGGGCCGCGAGCTCGGGACAGCATGAGTCGCCCAGTTTCTGTGCTCCCATAGTCTGGCGACTCCACTGGGGATAGAGAATCGGCCCCGAAATAATGCCTTGTAATGTATAGATTTATGCTTTAATTAACCGTGTCTACAAATGTGTGAAATGGGGGTTGTGATCAAAGGCATTTTGAGGCTAGGTAATGGTTTGGTGTCTTCCTTCACTCACTACCTTTCTAGAAGGAAAAGCTGTGAAGGCACCTAGATGGCCATCTACTCGTAGCCTATTGTGATGGACTAGTTTGGAGGACTCGTTGTTTATTCCTGACACCAAGCGATAAGAGCCTAAGAGGCTTGGGTATTTAAGTGAGCCTCGCTCCACCTTCCCTCTGGGGAATCTACAACGGGAAATCCATTCGACAGTCAGTCACACACCATAGCTCATTGGCACGTACCTTAGTGTATAAAAAATGGTGTGCTCACTTGGTTGCTTGAACCCTTGATTGGGGAGACCTAGTTGTGGGTCATCCTTCGCCGATGAGAGCCTTTGTCCATACTTCCACGAACCCATGCGTAGACCGGGTTGTATAGCCTATAACAAATATTTCCTTGCGCTTTAGGACCATTATCATTAGGATGAATTGGACTCTTTGTCAAAAATGCGAACTTGCTGGGCCATTTAAACTGGGGTAGGTTCGTATCTTTTGACAATTAGGCCCAAAGCTCCTGAAATGATGGTGGGCCACACGATAGAAGTTATTATTTTATATTTATAATATCTTCCTTGTATGTTTATGTTTGGGAACATTGCTATTTGAATCCATCTGGGTCTTTTGTCATGAGATATGGGCTTGTTGGGCCATTTAAACTGGGACAAGAACATATCTTATGACGATTGGGCCAAAAGGCTTCTAAATAACAATGGGCCATTTTATGATTGTGTTCGAAATATTATCATTTGGATTTAGTTGGGCTCTTTGCCATAAGACATGAACTCGTTGGGCCATTTAAACTGGGACGGGTTCACTCTTATGACAGTTGTCCCAAAAGCTTCTAAAAATGATAATAGGCCGATTTGTTTGAGAATTTTATCTGATTTAGTATATGTTATATACTTCTTATGCACATCATGCATACATATACCTTGTTAACACCATCTGTGTCTTTAAAAGACACCATAGATACCGTTTGGGTTAGAAAAGGAACCAGACTCACTAAAAGAACAGTTGAAAGCATGAGTGAATCAGATAATGAGGTGTCCCGAATGGATCAGTTAGAGAACAATCTTGCAAAAATCACTGAACAGTTACAGGCATTGACTACTGCTGTGGCTGGTATAGCTGTGCCCCGTGCTGGGGGAATTCTGAGAATATAAGGCGTGAGGAGCCTCCGAATGGGTTGGGGGATGATATCCCCACTTTTGATAATGACATGGCAGAGTATGCAACAGACAAAGTGATTGGGTCTCAGGCAGAATTTCAGAAGCTTCGGGATCAGGTTGAAACAGTTACCCGCAAAATGAGGGGTAAACATGAAGAGTTGTTAGATTATGAGGCAATGACCTTCGGGGAACAGCTGCCAGCTCAGTTTAAAATGCCCGACATGGCCAAGTTTAATGGGAATGGAGACCCGAGGGTCCATCTGCAGCAATATGTCTCAGTCATGAGTTCAGTGGGCCTATCACAGCGCCAAGTCCAAAATATGTTTGGGATGTCACTCGAGGGGGCACCTGTGGTTTGGTATCATAGCCTTGAGAAGAAGGTTAAGGAAGATTGGAGGGAACTAGCTGATGCTTTTCTGAAGCAGTATGTTACAGACTTAGAGATTGACTTGTCACTCCGTGATTTGGAGAACACTAAGCAGAAGCCGGAAGAAAGCTTCAAGGAGTATGTAGACCGTTGGAGAAGCCAGCTTCTGAAGATGCAGACTCGGCCCTCTGAGAAAGACCAGATCAAAATGATCATCAAGGGTACTAAGCCCTCCATCTATGGTAAGCTGAGGAGAATGACCTCCATGATTGTGGATTTTCGACAGTTGAGGGAGACTGTCATGGACATTGAAGAAGAGGAGGCGGAAAACCGGAAGTTCTATGGCCAGAATAGAAGGACTTTTGGGGGGCATTCTGAGACTAAGCCCGCTACTGCCGAGGTCACTGCCATCAAAAACAGGCGATTTTCCAACCTTGGTAAGCCTCTTTCAAGGGTGTTCGAAAAGCTGAAGGCGCAAGGACTTCTGGAGCCCTTAGAGGCTAAACCAATTCCAAACCCTATACCACCCAACCTTGACCTAAGCCTGTATTGCCACTTCCATCGGAGAAGGGGTCACGAAACTGATAGCTGCACCCGCCTTAGGCATGAGATCCAAAACCTCATTGACTCCCACAAAATACCTGACCCAGAAAGAGAATAACCCAACGCACACAGAAATCCCCTACCCAACTACATGATCAACTCTGGCCTACCCGAAACCCTTGTCCTCCAAACTCTCAACCACACAGCTTCATTCATAGGAATAGGGGATGATAACGGTGGAGAACCATAGGCCAATGAAGAAGGCAATGCTGCGAATGATGAAGTTATTCCTCCTAGTTTATTTGATCCTGCATTTTTAATAAAGACATTGATTTTGTCTCTTCGTTCGAACCTTTTCTTAATGATAATAAAGACGTTCGTTTTGCTTACTTGCCTGAATCTCTTCCTTTCAACCGGCAACATGAGTATATTTGAGAAAAGCATTCAACCTTGGTACTATGAAATTCAGTGATGTTTAGAACACGGGGAATTCCCGAAAGCAGCAAGCAGAAAAGATATGATGATCATTCAGAAATTGGGAAATGGGGCAGTGAGACTATCAGACTTGGAAGGGAATGAGTTCACCGAGCCGATTAAAGTGGAAAGGTTGAAGCAGTACTTTGCATGAGGAAGAATTGGCGGAAGACCTAACCCAACGGGATAGGGAACTCATTCATACATGCATGCATACACGTAACATACTTTGCATTCTTTTGTGTTTGTTTTGCTTTGTATTCACAGGTTTTGAAGCAGAAAGAGAGAAAGCGGCAAAGACAAACCAATCAGGAACAGCGACAACACAGTATCAGTCTGGGGGCGAGGCCCATATCAGCAGTATCAGTCTAGGGGCGAGGCCCATATCAGTATCAGTTGGGGGCGAGGCCCATATCAGTTTCAGTCTTGGGGATGAGTCCCAGGGGCGAGGCCCATATCAGTATCAGTTTGGGGCGAGGCCCACATCATTCTAGGGGCGACGCCCACATCAGCATCACTCTGGGGGCGAGGCCCACATCAACATCAGTATCAGTTTAGCCGGGAATGGCACTCCAAGAATGGAAACACGGTTCGAAAATAGACCACTCTCATATCAGTAACGGTTCGGAAATGGACCACTCTCATATCAGTAATGGTTCGGAAATGGACCACTCTCTTATCAGCAACGGTTCGGAAATTGACCACTCTCATATCAGTAATGGTTCGGAAATGGACTATCTCTCATCGGCAACGGTTCGGAAATGGACTATCTCTCATCAGCAACGGTTCAAAAATGGACCACTCTCATATCAGTCATGGTTCAGAAATGGACTATCTCTCATCAGCAACGGTTCGGAAATGGACCATTCTCTCATCAGCAACGGTTCGGAAATGGACCATTATCTCATTAGCTCGCCGAAAATGGCACTCCGAAAATGGAGCACGGTTTGGAAATGGACCATTATCTCATCAGCTCGTCGAAATTGGCACTCCGAAAATGGAGCATGGTTCGAAAATGGACCATTATCACATCTCGCCGAAAATGGCACTCCGAAAATGGAGCACGGTTCGAAAATGAACCATTATCTCATCAGTCACCGAAAATGGCACTCCGAAAATGGAGCACGGTTCGAAAATGAACCATTATCTCATCAGTCACCGAAAATGGCGCTCCAAAAATGGAGCACGGTTCGAAAATGGACAGTCATCACTTCAGCAACGCCTCAGAAAATGGGGTTCAGCATGCCGAAAATGGCACAACCAGACCAACTCAACTCAACACAACACAGCAGGCAAACCGGGTGACAGCTGGCGAGCCAGGTAAGTAAAAATGCATTGCATAGACTTTGATAGGATTGTCACTGTCACACACTGCACAAGTCCCATCAAAGTGGGGGCGACTGTAGGCATTGCATTTTTGTAAGTGAAACCCGATGATGAGCCTCATTTGGAGGCACTATCTTTTAAGTCGCGGAAATCGCGGGAAACGGACGTCGGAAGGGAAGAGTCAATAATTGACGTTGTGTTGGATTTAGTTCACGTGCTTAGTTTCGGGTTCGCTGTTGGACCTCCGTTTTAAAACTTAACCTTAGCCCAAGCCCATTAAATCACATCCAATAATAATTAAACATTTAAAATATATGTGTCACAAATTAAATTTAAATTAAATCTAAGTAAATAAAACCAATTAAATTCCTAAATTAAATAAATTAAATGTTAAATCTAAAAATCACAAACCAATTGAATTAATTAAATTAAATTCACAAATTAAATCCAATTAAATTAATTCCAATTCAAATTAAATAAAACAAATTAAATATTAATTAAATAATATACCAAATTAAATAGAATAATTAATTAAGTCATATACCAAATTAAATAAAACAAATAAAATCTAAATAATCACCTACCAAAATAATAAAAATACTTACACAAATTAAAGAAATTTCATGCCTAATAAAGATAAATCAAAGATATTATATACCAAACTTAACAAATTAAATGCCTAATCATAACCAATCAAATATATTGTATTCCTAATCTAAACCAATCTTGTCTCCATCAAATCCATTGATTTCCTTCTTTAACACTAAATCAAATCCCTATCCATGCAAACCCTAATGGACAACTATAAAACACACACTAATTGCAACCCTAATGGACACTCTCTAAGACACGGCACAAAGAATAAGCAAATACAAAAAACCCTAAGCACACATGAAGATGCCATTTTCAAAACCTTTACTGCCTCTCCACGCACATATCAAATAATGCCCCTCACAGCCATTCACCTAGTTTGATCACACAAACACCAATCTGCCCATTGATCATTCACGCCCAACTCTCGCCAATACCCATACGCCTAGCCCGCCTCCATTCACACACATAGCCTTAAAGCCACGCCTAGACTTCACGATAAAGACCATCAACAGCCCCTTACTCCACTCACGTCTCAACCACAAGCCAACGCCAACCTGCACACATAAACGTAAGCCACTCCACGCTAAACTCCTCAACTCACACCACACCTTCTGCCCTTCACGCTCCAAACGAAGCCACCAGCCTCTTACCAATCACGCCACACAGACCGTTCAAAGCCTGCCCACGAGCCACCTAACATGCACAGCCCTGCATTGCCGCACCAAACATGATCAAAAACACCCTTCCATCACCAAAAAAAAACCCTGAAACTGTCCCGAAATTGCCCTGAATTAACCCAGAAACTGCCCAGCAAAACTGTCCAGAATAAGCCTTAAAACAGTGCAGAAAACACACCCCAAAACAGTGACGAAAACTACCCAAAACAGTCCCCAAAAACACCAAAATGAGACCTGAAATAGTAAGCAGAAACCGCGAGGAAACAGCAGCAAAGTGAAGCCAAAACAGTGAGGAAAACAGTGGAACAACAAGTTAAGACGCTAAGCTAGTGAACCGGAAGAATAAAGAGCTTTTACCCCTTCCGATCTCCGCGAAACGCAAGTCCGAAGACGGCTTAAAAGGTTAGACCTGAGGGTACTTCCCACACTCATCTTCATTTGATTTTTGTTATTAATTTTGACTGCGTTTTAACTGTTTGTGGAATATTGTTTGTGTATGATGTGTGTTGTGGGTATTGGATGAATGGAAGGGTGTCATCTCCTGTGGTATATCGGATGGAAACCCATACATAAATTCCGTAGCCGAATCCGAATGGACGGTAGTGCGGTCTGTACTTGGGATACAACTCCACGTACCACTCGAGTAAACAGAACCTTCTTTTGTTTCATGTTGGTTTGGTTTATCTACTTCTTGTTACTTAAATTCAGTATGTCGCCTATTTGTGTATGATATAATCGAGTGCATGGGCTCAGTAAGTGCGATGAAAGGTCCCTTAATCGGAAAGGTTAAAATCCTTCACCACGATGCTTTGCCGCACCGATTGATGTGTGTTCGGTTGAATGCGAGATATTTTCAATCGGACACACTACGTTTAATATTATTGCTTTTAATTCTTTGTATGCCTGATTTAATCGAGCGCATGGGCTTAGTAAGTGGAATGAAAGATCCCTTATGGGGAGGGGTTAAAGCCCTTTACCACGATGCTTTGCCGCGCCGGTTGATGTGTGTCCGGTTGAATGCAAGATACGTTCAATCAGGCATACTTAGTTTGATATGATTGTCTTTATGTTTGTATGCATGATGCGATCGAGCGCATGGGCTTAGTAAGTGCGATGAGAGGTCCTCTAGTTGAAGAGGTTAAAATCATTTACCACGATGTTTCGCCGCGCCTCGTATTGTACTATTTGTCATTTACGTGTTAAGTCCCATTTCATGCATCAGGTCTGTTCCCGTTCGAACGCGTTTACGAACGCAACTCGAACGCGCATGTATTTTGCCTTGTCATGCATCAGGTCTTATTTCCGTTCGAACGTGTTCACAAACGCCATACGAACGTGAGCATTCTGTTTCATTTCCGTTCGAACGCGTTCACAAACGCCATACGAACGTGAGCATTCTGTTTCATTTTCGTTCGAACGTGTTTATGAACGCTACTCGAACGAGAACCTTCTGTTTACCGTTCGAACGCGTCTACGAATGCTACACGAACGCACACGGTAAACAGACCCTCTTGCATCCCTTTACGACATGTCCATCTTGGCATATAGTTACCCCTTTTTACGTTATGCATTTGTATTACCTCTCTAGTTGTCTATTTCTGTTATGCGCCTACAATATTATTCGTCGTCATTTTGATTTCCTTTACATTACACGCAAATGTTACCATGACTGTTTATGTCTATATTTACATGAATGATTGAATTCTTATGACGTTATGTGATTGTTGTTGCAAAGGCCTACTTTTGAGCATGTGAATTTGGCAATAAGATTTGGTTTCATGTATGTTAGATGTAAACTATACTTTTAAGCATGTGAATTTGGCAATAAGATTTGGTTTCATGTATGTTGGATGTAAACTATACTTTTAAGCATGTGAATCTAGGATTGTGGTGCACTTGGAAATATATGTCATAGGCTTGGTTGGATCATTGCATAAATCTTTACATTACAAATTACATAAGTAAGGGACCATTCCGAACCCAATGGTTTGAGGTCTTCCCTTGCAAGGGGTGAGTGCGGCCTTAAATCTCATTTTCCGGTTCACACCGGGTGGCGACTCCATTACTCTTCGGTTTAGTCCCTCATGGCTACTCCGTACTCCCAACGGGCCGCGAGCCCGGGACAGCATGCGTCGCCCAGTTTCTGTGTTCCCACAAAAGTATAAGATACAAATACATCAAGATGCACGAAAAGAAAATACCTAAATCATATAAGATATGAATAATTATTTAATCCCCAAGAATGAATATTAAGCATTTACCTTCCAACACAATCAAATAGTCTATTGAATATATTTTGGTAATCCCAAAACCCATTAGGTGAGGGACCCTTATATGTTTAAGTACTATTTGACTTGTTCGTATATGTAGCCTAATGATTACAAACCCAAAACCCATTAGGCGAGGGCCAATCACATGTGTTACGTGACGAAAGGTGTTGGGCCTAGCTTAACTAGTGAAGATGTCAAAACCCATTAGGTGAGACATTGTTCGCTAGAGGTGGAAATGTCGAGCCTTGTATAGAGATACAAACAAAATGAGTTTTGACTCATTGAAAATGAAGTGTCAAAACCAATTAGGTGAGGCATGACATTAACAATGAGAACTCGACGTCCCACTAGAAATATATCCAACAATATTTCCGTTTTCCGCATAGGGGAGTGTGGAATTCGAGTAAAATTAGTGGGAGCAACATTATTTAAAAGACCTTAAATTTTGTTTAATTACTTATTATAAATTAGTAACAAACTCGTGTTTTCAACAGAGTACGTGATACAATATGAATCCAATAAAATCAATACTTGACAAAGATAAATTCACTGGCTCCAATTTTCAAAATGAGTGCTTCTATTACAAGAAGAAAGGACATTGGAAGAGGAATTGTCCTCAATACCTTGCGAGCTTGAAAAAACAAAAGGAAGGTACGTCCTCGTTCTTTGTTATTGAAATGGATCTTGGAATAAGTTCCATATCTCATTCATGGATTTTAGATTCTGCTGCGACATCACATATTTGTATGTCTCCGCATATTCTAAAGAGTAAGATGTTACTTAAGGAATGAGAAGTGGTCCTGAAAGTTGGGAATGGAGAACTTGTCTCTGCAACCAATGTAGGGGCGTGTCAACTTCCTATGCCATCAAGACATTTAATTTTATTAGATAAAGTCTTACATTTTCCTAGTGCAATAAGGAACATTGTTTCCATTCCAGTATTGACAAAATGTAATTATGAATTTCATTTTATCAATGAGAAATGCAATATTTATTATCTGAATAAATTTGTTGGTGTTGCACTCCAAGAAAATGGATTGTATGTCTTACAAATGAATGATAACCATAAAAAAGAATTAAATACAATAACAACAAAAAGACCAAGAGATAATCCTAATTCAAGATTCATTTGGCACTTAAGATTAGGTCATATTGGAGAGAAAAGAATTCACAATTGGAGAAGGAAGGCTTACTTCCTTCATTAGGTTTAGAACCTTATCCAACTTGCGAATCATGTCTCAAAGGAAAAATGACCAAATCACCTTTTGGGACAAAACGAAAGAGCCAAAGAAACCTTGGAACTCATACATACTGATGTATGTGGCCCACTTAGTATAGTGGCCAAAGGTGGTTTTCAATACTTCGTTATTTTCACTGACGATTGTTCAGATTTGGGTATTTGTACCTAATGAAACATAAGTCAGAAACTTTTGAAAAGTTCAAAGAGTATAAGAATGAAGTGAGTAAAACCAATTAGGAAAAAGTATTAAAAATCTACAATCTGATCGTGGAGGAGAATACTTAAGTACCGAATTTCAAGATTATCTCAAGGAACATGGAATAGTGTCACAGGTAACACCTCCTTACACACCTCAGCATAACGGTGTCTCAGAAAGGAGAAATCGTACCCTATTGGATATGGTACGTTCCATGATGAGTTTTGTTGATATACCCGCGTCCTTTTGGGGATATGCTCTCCAAACAGCCTTGCATGTTCTAAATAGAGTTCCGACCAAATCCGCTCCTAAAACCCCATATGAGATATGGTATGGGAAACGTCCTAATTTAGGATATTTGAAGATTTGGGGTAGTCCAGCTTATGTAAGGAAAGTCTTTACAGAAAAGCTAGACTCAATATCTGAAAAAGCTCAATTCATAGGATATCCCAAGGATTCGATGGGATACTACTTCTACATTCCATCTGATCACAAGATAGTGGTTAATAGGAATGCTAATTCCTTGAGGATTTTTGGTTCAAGAGGGAAGTATTGGGAAAGAAGTTGACCTAGATGAGGAAGTCTCTAAAGAAGAGAATTCTGAAAAACAAATTGACTCAACTCAGAAGGAACCATAACAAGTAGAACATGAAGAATCTCAAGAAACACAACCACTTCATAGATCAATTAGGGAATCTCGCTTGCCATTGAGATATACCCTAGTCAATCAAAAAGATTTTGAATCTTTTATGATTGGTGAAGCGGTTCATGTTGATGACCCAAGAAACTACGAAGAAGCAATGTCAGACATTGACTCTTCTAGATGGCTTGAAGCTATGAATTCTGAAATGGAATCCATGTATTCCAATCAAGTATGGACACTTGTTGATCCTCCTGAAGGAATTGGTCCTATTGGGTGTAAATGGGTATTCAAGAGAAAGATTGGAAAGGATGGAAAAGTGGAGACTTATAAAGCTAGACTAGTGGCAAAAGGATATACTCAGAAACAATGAGTTGATTATGAGGAGACCTTTTCGCCAGTAGCTATGCTAAAATCCATTAGAATTCTCTTAGCTATAGCAGCTTACTTTGACTATGAGATTTGGCAAATGGATGTAAAAACAGCTTTTCTAAATGGATTTCTTGAGGAAGAAATTTATATGAAACAGCCAGAAGGTTTTACATCTAAATGTGATAGTCATAAAGTATGTAAGTTGCAAAGATCTATATATGGTCTTAAGCAAGCATCTAGGAGTTGGAATCTACGATTTGATGATGCGATCAAAACGTTTGGTTTCATCAAAAATGTGGATGAGCCTTGTGTTTACAAAAAGGTCAGTGGGAGCGCCATAACGTTCTTAATATTATATGTGGATGACATATTACTATTAGGAAATGATGTCGCTATGATGACTTCAGTCAAAGTATGGTTATCCAAAACATTCTCAATGAAAGACTTGGGAGAGGAAACCTACATTCTTGGCATAAGAATCTATAGAGATAGATCAAGAAGAATGATTGGTTTGTCCCAAAGTCTGTACATAGAAAAAGTGCTCAAGAGATTCAATATGTTGGACTCTAAGAGAGGTTTGTTGCCTTGTAGGCATGGAATTCATCTATCTAGATCGATGAGTCCCAAGACACCTCAAGAAAGAGCACGCATGAGTCAAGTACCATATATTTCTGACATAGGTAGTCTCATGTATGCCATGTTATGTACAAGACCAGATATTGCATTTGCTGTTAGTATAACAAGCAGATTCCAGTCCGATCCAGGAGAAAATCATTGGATAGCAGTCAAGGCAATCCTCAAGTACTTAAGAAGAACTAAGGATATGATATTGACTTACGGATCACCAGAACTGAAAGTGGAAGGGTTTACGGACTCGGACTTTCAGACAAATACTGATGATTATAAGTCAACCTCTGGATTCGTGTTCTTATGTAATGGAGGAGCAGTCAGTTGGAAAAGCGCCAAGCAATCCACTATTGCGGACTCCACTACTGAGGCAGAATACATAGTAGCTTCAGAAGCAGCAAAAGAAGCAGTTTGGATAAAAAAAAGTTCGTTACAGAACTAGGTGTGGTTCCAACCATTGAAGGAGCGTTCCCTTTGAACTGCGACAACAATGGGGCTATAGCACAGGCCAATGAACCAAGGTCGCACCAGAAATCCAAACACATTCAAAGAAAGTATCACATACTAAGAGAATATGTTGGAGATGGGCAGATAGCCATTCTGAAAACACCTTCAGCTGATAATGTGGCTGATCCACTCATAAAGCCAATGAGCCAAGAACAATTGGAGCGTCATCTTAAGAAGATGGGCATTGGGTATCATAACAACTGGCTTTAGTGCAAGTGGGAGTTTGTTAGAGAGTATGCCCTAAAACCAGTTATGGATGTAATGGTTTAAGGCATATTATTTGTAATATAGTTTATTATTTATTAATAAAAGGCATTTGTTAACTACACATTATTACATCCATATTTTATGTGTATGTCCTGAGACATTATGTCAGATGAATATCGTTAATCCAAAAGACGTTTGCGATTATGAGAGTCAACGATATTTATATATGTCTCAAATTAAGTTCTTAGTAAAATATGATTGTTATACAGGACAATAATATATCACTTGACTAATATTGTTGTGTGTCGCCTAGATTGACATATGATGTTAATAGAATGGATGATGAGTCTCATATCATAAGGACACAGACAATAGATGTTTCATTAGTAGAATGAAATATCGAACACGACCACAGAAGCGTAAGATCACATGGTAATATTATCTAAGGTCATTGATCTTCGTAATAATACATTAGTGTCATCATATCCTCTAACCTGAGATCATATGATGACTTGTGCGATAATACTCTTGGTTCACTAGTATATCCTCATTCGACTATCCACGTCCTTTGAATAAATGCTAGATGGCCTTGAGCGATTGACGTACGAAGTCACGTATGCTTCAAGATGGGATCCGATAACTTTGATAATTAAAGTTATAGATGTTTCAAGGAAACTTAAAGTTGTGGATATAAGTCTTTGGCCAAAGCAGTCGATATCTTAGAGATATCAAATCCACAAGATAAAGTTAAAGATATGTCGAGTATAAAGATTTGACCTTACCACGTGATCCCAGACTCGATAAGAAACATAAATATCGGAAGGAATGAGATGACATGTTCGAAGTGTATTCTAACAGGTTCATATGTTTTCTCACTTCATTCATCGACTAGGGGCCATGGCTTGCTGCTAGGCGATTACCCATGGTCTGTGGAATATCATAGAGATGAAATATTAAAGAGTTAATATTATTCCACTGCTACTCGATAATGAACCTAGGACGGTCGCACAATATAGTTCTCGTCTATGTTACAAATTCGAGGATGTTTATTAAAAGTTAATAAATGATCATTTTGGCATTTCCGATTGGATTAGGATATTCGAGATATTTCGGAAATATTAATTTGATTAATAAATTCGAAATATAAAATAAGATTTAATTGTTAATTAAATATTTGATATTTATATTAAATAAATTAAATGTAATTTTAATTAATTGTTAATTAAAATTAAGTAAGTTGAATTAATTAATTAATAGTTAATTAATTATTATGCCAAAATAATATTTAATCTATTGGACTTTAATTTAGTGGGCTAGCACCCAAATTAATTAGAGTCATATTTAAGATTAAATATGGAAGTCTTTATTTAATTAGAATTCTTAATTTGATTAAATATCCTAATTTTATTTTGGAAAGAATCTTTAAGAGACCAAATTTGATTTGGAGAGATATTTGATTGACATTATTGTATTGAGATACAATTAAAACTTCTTGTACAAGTTGAAAGGCAAAACTTCTTGTTGAAGTTGATGCAAAACTTCTTGTTGAAGTTGAGGCAAAACTTCCTTTTGAAGTTGAGGCAAAACTTCTTGTAGAATTACTTGTTATTCAAGAAGTATTTCTTGTTGAAGTTGAATGAAAAACTTCTTGTTGAAGTTGAAGGTGACGATTGGTTGTTGCCTATATATATATGAACATAAGCAATAAACAAAGGTAAGTTTTTTTGTTGCTGTAGGTTGCATGCAAGCAGATAAATATATATACACACAGCAAGTGTTGTTGTTGATATATATTTACAAGAATTACAAAAGTAATTGTTTGTTGTTGTAATAGCTTGCTTAAGAGTAATATATATACACACAAGCAATTGTTGTTCAACGTTGCTTTTATATATATATATATATATATATATATATATATATATATATTAATATATATAGCCATTTGCTAAAGGTATATATATAAATATAAGCAAGCAATTTGATTGTTGTTTTAAGAAGAAGAAAAATTATTTCTCACGTTGAATAAAGGCAAAGGCAATTCATTGTTGTATGAATATATATATATAAGCAGCGCATGTAATAAAACAAGCAAGTTGTTTTTGGTGCTGTTTTATAAGCAATAGTTGCGTGTATATATATATATGCGCAATTGAAGAATTTTTATCTCTCTATTGGAATAGTTCCATTTATTCCTAAAGACTTCAAACATCCTAGAAAAGAAAAGGTTTTTTTTGTTCTCAATAGTGGGAGCGATTTGTTCGTAGATGAGAGCTAGTGTGCCAACTAGAGGTGCAACGCTTGGTGCACTACAACAAGAGAAAAATCAAGGAGGATATTCAAAAGGCTCGAAAAGATAATAAGCACATAAAGGTATGTTTTATTATCCGTAATTTTTATTTATATTGATAAATAAAATTATTTATTACATGCATGTTAAATTAATATAGATTAATTTAAATAGTATATTGTTTACATCAACTACGACATAACCACGATCTTTAGAGTGGTTTTGGAAGAAAATTTTAAATTACAGTCACATGGATGCTTCCGCGCTAACCCCAAAACCTTACATAGTATGCAGAATAACTCCTTTCTGTCAGTAGTTGTTTTATCTTTATTGATAGTTGTTTTACAAAAAAATATAAAAAAAAAAATATCTTTTGAAGTTTAGACTACATTATAATGTGTAGTAAGGAAGCACAAATGTGCCTCCTCGATCCCATTCCAGGTATCTCGGCCATAATCCCTTCTTAAATCTGAATCAAAGGAAAATTATAGAATAGGTTGTTTCCACTGTCCCATATCTATAAAGAGAAAACAAATTATATACATGATAGAATATGTAGTTTTCATTTTAGAAAACCTATTTATTGTACGGGTGAAATTTGAGCTAAAGACCCAAACGTCATTGTGTCTTAAGACAGCAATTCGGCCCATGCGACAAACTCGAAAAAACTATGTCTCCTGGCCTTCATCTGACCCTAGTGGAGTCATGAGCCGCCAACAAAGCCATATCAGCATGGGTTCCAACTTTCAGAGCCCCAGTCGACGTGGGCATTCCAATCGACCATGATCCCAGACAACATCAAGACTACATGATTGACTATGCACCAACACAAGGCTATCAACAACCAAGCTTTCATCAACCTACTATTTGGACCTACACCTAGGCTCAATCTAGTTCCTATCACTTAGGCCAACCTTAGTCGATTCCAATGGGGAAGAGTCCACACGAATCAAAAGGTATTCAACAGAACCTTATCACGTTGCATGATACCCCAGACGATACTACTAGAGCAATGTCCTACTAGTACTATACATAAACTGTCAATCTACACACAACCAGAGTCCTTCTTAAACTAGAAAACTAAGAATTTTGAATCAAGACAAATTACCTGCAAACACATTGATCTAAATTCAAATTGGGATTACTCTTCAATCTCGAATATCTAGGCACTCTTAATTCAGTCCTCACTTAAATTATAATTTTCTAAATGTGGTTGGAGTACGACAATTCCAAGGAATCATAAACCGGCTAAAGGGCTACTTCATAACCTATAAAAGGAGAGGAGATCCAAGGGATTGAGGCATGAAAACTTTGGCTCTTGTACTCGAGTTCTCAAAACATACATTACTCTCTAAACACCAGCCTACGCCCTCACGGTAATCTACGAAGATCAGGGCAATCCTTCGTTTTGTTCTTCCCCTTCTTTTCACTAGTTATCGTCACTGACTTGAGAGTCAGAGTGCCTACGACATCCAGCATATTGGTGGGTAGTTGCTCCACACTCACTTTGTCTTTATTTTGTAGGACCGCTGATGCCCTCATCATATAAATTCTCAGTTGTAGACCAAATACAAAATTCAACGACTACACTTAAAAAAAGAATATCCAAGTGCCTATAAAACCCAAGTGTCAAGTCTTAATTTAGCGATTTAGAACGCAATAAGAGTCATTACAAAAGTTATTAAAAAGGTATCTTAAGTAGAGTGTGTAGAATACTTTGTAAAAGGAAGTGACCATATTATAGCATCACAATCATCTAGACGATTAACTACAATTTTAGAAGTCATGTACAGATATTATAATCAAATTGTTATATCTTCCTTCACAGTTGTTTATTACAAAATGCAATATTCAAGTCTGCATATAAACTAGTCTGAAATATAATAGAAATTACTTTCTTAAATGTTACCATTCAATATAATGGCTTATAGACAAAAAAAAAAAAAAAGAAGTAGCTATTTGTACTCAAAGAATTTCTTTGAAAATTCTATTACTTTATACGCTCATTTGGTAAATTTAAAAAATTTGACTTTTATTTTTTACACTCTTTAATATACCAAGCCCCACACTTTGAAAAAAAATGATGTTGGCAATAATTATATGAATTAGATTCTTTGTAAAGATATTATTTGAAGTTAAGAGATAACATAAAAAGTGAAGATAAATACAACATTGATACAAGGCATTAACGAAATTAATGAAACAAAAGAAGCAGCCAAATAAAGTAAAAGTGAAGGAAAATAAATTACCTGATATTTGTTGCTAGAAATATAAAGCAAAAAAGTGTTGGCTGAGAAATATATTCTAAAACATCAACAATAATTTCCTTACTAGTTCTCTAGGATATATGATTAGGTCTACCGATTGACCATATCTGATTTGAAAGTCATATTAAAAAAATTATTTTATGGTTGAAAATTTCGATGAGTGTATGAAAAATAGATTGGGTCTCGAGTTTGATCGAGCTTTACCATTAGAAAGGATTATTTATGATTTCACCCCTATCATTTTAATATTTGGACAACCACTCTCAATATTCTCTTTAATTTTGACATTTAATTTTTGTAATTTATATTGAATAGGTCCACATCTCCAACCTATTGACTCGACCCATGATAAAAATCTTTTTTTTTATTTTTTTGAGTTTTGAATTGAGATTTTACACCCCTCGTTAATTAACCAAAAAAATTAGTCTGTCTGACCTTCAAAATAAATCCTAATAATTCTCACTATGTAATGAATAATGATCTTATTCTCTATAAGACCTAAACCCGAACACAAGTTTGAATTCGAGCCCACGACTAGGAGGAAGTTAAGACTTAGAGAGTTTTGTTGGCGCCTAAAGCCGTTACATTAAAAAAAAAAAGATCCGCGTACCTCTCATCTATATAAATCCCTAAACCCCAAGTTTCTTCCATATCCCCTGCTTTTCTTTCAGAAACATAAAATACAGCAGCAGTGGAGGAGAAGGAGATCTTCAGTAGAGGGACGTCTGTTTTGGCGGCTGGTTAGTTAAAGAAGGAAGACGATGAATTTTTTTTTTGGTTTTCTGGTTGCGTAATTAGATAAAGATTCCTGGGTTTGTTGTAGTTTAAATTAAAGCTTCCAATTTTGTTTGTTTTTGTTATTGTTAAGGTTTTGTGTGATTTTGTGTGATTTTGTGTTTGATGGTGATGCTATTTGGTAAAGATTTCTGGGGTCCAATGTGGATTTCATGTTATCCTTCAGTCAGTGGTTTGATTCTTTGTTGTGTGAGTGGATGAGTACTCATGATAGTTATATGTTTTATTAATTCTCAACGTGTATTTGGTTGATGGTAGTGGTTGAGGAAGATGAGGGATTACATGAGGGAAATGGCCCGGAAGTTGGATGAACTTTGGGGGTTCGTGCCAATGAAGAGATTAATTCACAAAAGCAACTCAGTGCAATATGTTCTTGTGAGTGTTATTCATCTTTTCATGGGCACCATCCTCCTCATCACCCAAAAGTTCAGTATGGTTCTGTTGACGTCACTGCATGCATAATGCATGCAGTGTGCTTGCCAGCACAAGGCAGCTGCGCGAAAGAAGAAAAGAAGCAGGCAACAGCTATGGCAAGCTGTAAACGTGTGCCAAACCGCTTGGCACTGTTCACGCGATTTGGGCACTATAAATATGAGCATTGAAGTCATCCTTAGGTATCCCTAAATGTGTGAAAGTGTAGTGATAGTGATTGGTGAGAGTTTTGTAAAGCTTGTATTGGAAGCTTTGTAATTCTTTTGTGTGGATATATAAAAGAAGAGTTTTCTCTCAAATTATCCTCTATTATTGTGTGTTTAATCACAACAAGTGGTATCAGAGCTACGGTTCCACGGAGGGATCCCGAAACTCAGAAACAGAGCTTCGGTTTGGAAAGTTGGTTACGACAAAAGTTGTCGAAAATCGATTTTGAGCATACCATCAGACGTTTCACGGCGAGACGAGCACGGTGGTATTTTCCGTCGACCGATCGGAGGTCCAGATTGTCCGCACGCGCGCCACGCGCCGAACAGAAGGCTGCCCACGCGCCTCACGCGCACTCACGCGCCGCACGCGCCAAACCGAGGTTGAAGACGACCACGTCAACGCCCAGTCAGCGCCACATCAGCGAACAGTCAGCAGCACAGTCAGCGCCACGTCAGCAGACCCGCCTAGTCAGCAGCCACGTCATCTGCCACGTCAGCGGTGTCTGGTAAATTTCAGATAGGTCCCTGAACTTTCTAAAAATTACAATTTAGCCCCTATACTTTCAGAAATTTTCAATTTAGTCCCTGAACTTTTTGGAAATTTCAATTTAGTCCCTGAACTTTTCCGTAATTGCACTTTGGCCCCTGAACTTTCAAAAATTGTACTTTGACCCCTGTAATTTCTGAAATTTGTAATTTGGTCCCTGTGTCGGATTTTGACAAACGAAGTGTCATTTCCACCATTTTCAACCATTCCGGACGCAACGGTGAGGTCCGTTTTTTGAAATTCTACTTAGAATTTTTATGATGGAGGGGAGCAACGGAAACATGATTTTGTTAACCAGTACAAACTATTTCACATGGAGAGGAAGGATGAAAGACCTTCTGTATGTGAAGGACTATGATGGATCGGTGTTTCTGGAGCAGAAACCAGAAGGAATGACCGATGGAAAGTGGGCTAATCTTCACCAGAAAACATGCAGTACTATTCGTCAGTGGATCGACGACAGTATCGTAAACCATGTCAGTGAAGAGATAAATGCACGTGTCTTATGGAGAAAGCTGGAGGAGCTTTTCCGAGCAAAGACTGGAAACAACAAGCTGTACTACATCAAGAAGATGATGGGTTTGAAATACCAGGAGGGTACAGCTGTGGCGGACCATATCAACGATTTCCTCGGAACCATGAAGGAATTGTCTGGATTGGGCATAGACTTCGGAGATGAGGTAAATGGCTTAATACTTCTTAATACGTTACCAGAATCTTGGGAAACGTTCAGATCTACGGTGATCAATTCAGCCGCAGATGGGAAAGTCACTATGGAGATGGCAAAGACCAGGATCTTCGAGGAAGAAAAGATGACGAGAATGCAGGAGTCAGCATCAGCCTCAACCTCAGAAGCTCTAGTGACAGAGAAGAACACCAAAAGGGGGAGGAGTAAAAGCCGAGGCCCAGGGAGATCGGACAAGAACCGGGGGAAATCAAGAACAAGAGATATTGAGTGCTATTACTGTAAGAAGAAATGCCATATGAAGCGGGATTGCTACAAACTGAAGAATGAGTAGTCCAGGAGAGAAGGTGACTCTAATCAAGAAAGAGTTGCTACTACCACCGAGAAAACCTCCAAAGACTTCTGCATAATATATGAAGAAGATGTTGTGAATCTTGCCAGCCACGAGACCAGTTGGGTGATAGATAGTGGCGCCTCCATACACGCCACATCTCGCAGAGACTTCTTTTCATCTTACACACCAGGGGACTACGGTGCTGTAAGGATGGGGAATGACGGACAGTCCAAAGCCGTCGGTATTGGAGACATCTGCCTTGAAACAGAGAACGGGACAAGGCTAGTGTTGAGGGAGTCAAGCACATCCCAGACATCCGGTTGAACCTGATCTCAACAGGCAAGCTGGATGATGAAGGTTTCTGCAGCACCTTTAGTGACGGATGCTGGAAGCTCACTAAAGGATCAATGGTCGTGGCACGAGGTAAGAAAGATTCAACTCTGTATTTGATGCATGCTAAGCTTTCAAATAGTAGCATAAATACAGTTAATAGTAATGAGGCAGCCGAGCTATGGCACAAAAAGCTTGGTCACATGAGCCAAACAGGGATGGAGATACTACGCAGGCGGAATGTTCTTCCGGAATTGAAGAACTCACACTTACGGAAGTGTGAACACTGCATGGCTGGAAAGCAGAACAGAGTGTCCTTCCAGAGCTCCCCGCCTCAACGGAAACCGGAGGTACTAGATCTCATACATTCAGATGTATGCGGTCCGATGCAGACACGAACACTTGGTGGGTCACTGTATTTTGTGACATTTATTGATGATCATTCAAGGAGGATCTGGGCATACACCTTGAAGAGAAAAGATCAAGTGTTGGGAGTGTTCAAGGAGTTTCATGTCTTGGTGGAGAGAGAAACCGGCAAGAAACTGAAATGCATCAGAACAGATAATGGTGGAGAATACAGAGGTCCGTTTGATCAGTACTGCAAGATGCAAGGAATCAGACATCAAACGACACCTCCGAAGACACCTCAGCTGAATGGCCTAGCTGAGAGGATGAACAGAACCTTGTGCGAGAGGATCAGAAGCTTGCTGTCACAAGCCAAGCTGCCGAAGACATTTTGGGGGGAGGCACTCATCACAGCAGTACATGTTTTGAACATGTCCCCAGCGGTCGCACTGAAAGGTAATGTTCCTAACCAAGCTTGGACAGGTAAAGAAGTGTCTTATGAACACTTGCATGTCTTTGGGTGCAAAGCCTTTGTACACGTCCCAAAGGACGAGAGATCCAAGCTTGATGCGAAGACGCGACAGTGTGTCTTTATTGGCTATGGTCAGGATGTTTTCGGCTACAAACTCTATGATCATGTGGAGAAGAAGATTGTCAGAAGCCGAGATGTTGTCTTTGTTGAAGACCAGACCATAGAAGATATCCGGAAGGATATGAAGACAATGCCCCAACAATACAGAAATGTGAATACAGAACCTTATACACCGGTGCCAGTACGAGTTGAAGATGAGGTTCCCAGATAGGAGGGTACAGGTGATGAAGCTCCCAGAGATGATGATCATGATCAACCACCAGTACCAGAAGCTACACCAACAGTTCCACAGAGAAGGTCTGACAGAGAGAGGCGACCTTTAACCAAATACTCTACATATGAGTATGTGCTGCTTACTGACGGGGGAGAACCCGAGAGCTACCAGGAGGCTGTGGAAACAGATGACAGAGAAAAGTGGGAGGAAGCCATGCAAGATGAGATGAAATCTTTGCATGACAATCACACTTTTGAGTTGGTGAAATTGCCAAGAGGCAAAAGGGCTTTGAAGAACAAATGGGTGTACAGGGTGAAGCAACAAGAGCATACTTCACAACCCCGGTACAAAGCCAGACTAGTCGTCAAGGGATTCAATCAGAGGAAAGGCATTGACTTCGATGAAATCTTTTCTCCAGTTGTGAAGATGTCATCCATCAGGGTAGTACTCAGCTTAGCAGCAAGCCTCGACCTGGAAGTTGAGCAGATGGATGTCAAGACCGCATTTCTTCACGGAGATCTGGAAGAAGAAATTTACATGGAGCAACCAGAAGGCTTCAGAGTCAGCGGGAAAAAGGACTATGTGTGCAGACTCAGGAAAAGCCTCTACGGTTTGAAACAGGCACCGAGACAGTGGTACGTGAAGTTTGAGTCAGTTATGGGGGAGCAGGGATATAAGAAGACTACTTCAGACCATTGTGTTTTCGTTCAGAAATTTTCTGACGATGATTTTATCATCTTACTGCTATATGTAGATGATATGTTGATAGTTGGCAGGAATCAATCGAGGATTGATAATTTGAAGCAGCAACTGAGTAAGTCTTTTGAGATGAAAGACTTGGGGCCAGCTAAACAGATTCTTGGCATCAAGATCGGCCGTGATCGGAAAGCCAGGAGATTATACTTGTCACAGGAGGAGTACATCGAGAAGGTACTTCAGAGATCCAGATGGACAAGGCTAAAGCGGTTAGCATTCCTCTTGCTACCCACTTTAGATTGAGTACGAGACAGAGTCCCTCTACTGAGTCAGAGAAGGAGGAAATGAAACAGGTTCCATACACCTCAGCAGTGGGAAGTCTAATGTATGCCATGGTGTGCACGAGGCCAGACTTAGCACACGCAGTTGGATTGGTCAGCCGGTTTATGTCAAACCCAGGACGGGAACACTGGAATGCTATCAAATGGATCATGCGGTATCTACGAGGCACAACCAAGATGAGGTTATGTTTTGGAAGCAGCGACAAACCAGTGTTGATGGGCTACACCGATTCAGATATGACATGAGATGTGGATACCCGAAAGTCTACTTCGGGGTATCTGATTACTCTCTCAGGAGGAGCTGTGGCATGGCAGTCGAGGTTGCAGAAGTGTGTTGCACTTTCTACAACAGAGGCAGAATTCATTGCAGTTACAGAAGCTTGCAAGGAATTGCTATGGATGAAGACATTCGTCCAGGAATTGGGTTTCAAGCAGGAGAAGTACATTTTGTACTGCGATAGCCAGAGTGCTATCTATCTCGGTAAAAATTCCACCTTTCATTCGAGGTCAAAACATATCGATGTGAGGTATCACTGGATACGGGACGTCCTGAGCTCAAGGCTGTTAGAACTCAGGAAAATTCACACCGACGACAACGGTGCCGATATGTTCACGAAGGTTTTACCGAAGGAGAAGCTTGAAATCTGTCGTGCCATAGCGGGATGACAAAACTCTCCACATAGTCAGAGTGGAGAGATTCAGAGAAACTACGATTGGCTTGATCCCAACTCAGGGTACGTAGGCAGTCATACAGATGCGCCAGGGGAGGATCCGGATTTGGGTGATTGATGGTCGGCTCAGATTTTGAGGAAATCTTCACCGAGGGGGAGATTTGTTGACGTCACTGCATTCATAATGCATGCAGTGTGCTTGCCAGCACAAGGCAGCTGCGCCGAAAGAAGAAAAGAAGCAGGCAACAGCTATGGCAAGCTGTAAATGTGTGCCAAAACGCGTGGCACTGTTCACGCGGTTTGGGCACTATAAATATGAGCATTTGAAGTCATCCCTAGGTATCCCTAAATGTGTGAAAGTGTAGTGAGAGTGATTGGTGAGAGTTTTTTGTAAAGCTTGTATTGGAAGCTTTGTAATTCTTTTGTGTGGATATATAAAAGAAGAGTTTTCTCTCAAATTATCCTCTATTATTGTGTGTTTAATCACAACAGGTTCGTTGGTTCTTTACAGAAGGAAAATGATGAACTTTTAGGTGATGAGGAAGATACTGCTAACAGTAATGGCGTAAAGAACGAGGAAAACAATGGTGCAGCTATGGTAATATGGTATTAATTTTTAATTTTTTCATTTTTAAATTGTCCTTCTTAGCCATTTATAAACTCAGTGCAGTGTTCGTCATTCAGCGATTAGAGTTTTATATTCTGTTGACAGTGTTTGTAAATGACAATTACTCATTCTCCTTTGTTTTTGCCGATATACCAGAAACTCTTGCATGGTTTTTGGGGAAATGCAGCATGGGATGATATTGATGGTACTCCGGCAGTGTTTAAAGGCCGATTGCAAATTACCTTATCTTAGGCTTAGATAAGTTTGTTCTTTGTTGATGCAGTTTTTGAGTTTTGAGACTAATATTGTCGAATGTATGTTTAAATTTTTTTTGGGTATGTGATTGGTGGATATTTCTTTGTAATCACGGTTTTCCTCCGCCATGAGTGAGGGTTTTCAATAAATTTTGGGAGGTGCCGCCCTCCTTTGCTAAAAAAAAAAAGAATTTGATTAGTTTCACGTTGGTTACCGAGTCTTCTTCGAGCAATTCACTGTGTACTTATAATTCTGCTCTTAAGCTTTTGTAATTACTTCTTTCGACTCCCTATCACCCAAAGTTATGATTTTTTCCACTAGGTTCAACTGAAAAACCATTTATTACAATCACACTAAAAATACAAGATACCAGGAATTCTATCTCAAGCCTATATTTTGTTCTTCTTTTCAAAAATAGAAACCCCAATAATAACACCCTTAGCAAGTTCATTGAAGTCTTGTACTAAAATTAAAACTACTCATTATGTTAGTGAAAACAGAGTGAAGCCATGTTTTCTTTAAAGAAGAGCAAGAGAGGCAGCGGGGAAGATAAGAAGGAGAGGAGAGGTTTTGGTGAAGTAGGTATTAAGCAGATTTTGGTTTTTTCTTCTTTAATATTAATCACAATTAAAACTCTATCTACAATTAGATATGAGGAGAAAACAAACAGGATGCTCAAAAAATGAATAGCTTGCTTCAATAAGATGAGGGCATATCTAGTCCCTCAATACTGAAAACACAATTTCTGGTGTTATCATTGAATGTGATTTTTCTTTTTATGGATGAAACATCGATGTGGGGATATAGGACAAATCATGGTATCATCCTTTTGTTAAAATATTTTAGTTGTAAACCTGCTTTATTGAAATATTCAGTATCTTGAAAGCAGATTTCGAGCTGTTTCTCTTAGGTGATTGACTATTTTTGTCAACAACTTCTAAAACTAGAGGCAAGAAAATCTAATATTTTGACTTGGGGCTTGGGAGGACTAAGTCTAAGGAGAAACTAGGGACTTACTATGTCCAAAAATTCGAAGCCTGCCAATTCAGCTTAATAGTGAACCTACAGCTAAGATTGCAAACAAAATGCCAGTAACTTTTAGAAGTTGATAAAAAATTCTCATCTAAATCAAACATCTCAGTCTTTCAGATTCTATCCCAGGTGTCATTAGCACTGTTTCCAGTAGCTGGTAAAGCTCTTCCAACCCTCATGGTATGTGTGCTCTTCAGTAATCTTGTAGCGTCAATTCTTGAAGACCAGTCTCTGCCCCTACGCCGCCTAAGAATTCTTTGGTAAAGGAGATTTTGAGCTCGAGCAATCATTGGGATGAAGCGGCAGTGAAGAGCCATCTCATATCTCTGAACAGCGAGCACATTTTGAGCATGGCACTGCCCACGCATCCAGTGGAGGACACATTAGTGTGGCACTATGAGAATAGGGGTAATTTCTCTGTTAAAAGCGCCTACCATTTAGCAGTAGATCTCAAATCTAGTATGCAAGCCTCAAGTTCTTCATGGGGGATGTTGTGGAATGACGTCTGGAATATTGAGCTCCTAGCCAAGATAAAGGTTTTCATGTGGAGGGCTTTATCAGGTCTGATTCCTACTGCCCTTAAGCTTCATCAGAAAAAAAAAAGTTGGATTCAAATCTCTGTCCAAGGTGTAGAAGTCATCCTGAGACCGGTCCATGCATTGTTTAGATGTGAGGGTTCAAAAGCTTGTTGGGATCAATCGGTTTTTGGAGATAAAATGGTAGAATCAGATGCATGTAATGTATTCATGGGAATTTGAGTAGTCTTAAGGAGATAGAATGGATTATTTCTGAGAAAAGACAGCTGGTGAACAATGAAGATTCAGTTAGAATTTTTTTTAAGCCCAGGGAATGTAATCTGGATGCTCATAAGCTTTCAAAGCTTGTGTTGAGCAGTAAATGTGTCGGATTTGGAAGGAAACTTTTCCTTCATTCATACTTTGTATTATGCAATCCCTTGTTTAATGAATGTTTTTCTTTCAAAAAATAATATTTTTTTATACATTTGTTAAGAAAATTGAATGAGTTTGTTTTATTAAATATTTTTTTTCCTGTTTATCATACATACGGGCCTGTTATTTGAAGTTAATGAACTAACACAAGCTTAAGGTGTTTTTGGGTTTATTTTTTTATTTTTATTTTTTCATTGTTTCATGATTGTGTCTCTTTATTTTACTGATACTAATTGTTTTTTCCTTCTTTTTGCAGGTGTTTAGTAATTTTCTTGCATGTAATGGAGAATAAATCTCCTAGAAGTCTGTCAGAGATATAAGTCTGGCTGTGCCCCCAACTACAAGTTTTAGGTAAGAATTTATCTAGTATAATCGAAGATCTGTTAAATTATTTAAATTATCTAGTATGCAATTATTGATGGATCTGGTTTCATATATATTTTTTCATGGAAGCATTTCTCAAGATGATGTTAAATCTTTCACATCCTGCAGCTATGATCTTCATCCGAGTTCTATGTTTTGTTCTCATATGCAGATGATTTAGATACAAAGAATAGGCTTGATTTGCTTTCCAACTCTGAGGGAAAATGGCAGTTCAATTCTTGCTTTGTAAATTGATTATATGTTCCGTTTGTTATGAGAAACTCTGTTAATTCTTGGAAAATAATATCATTTTCTTGATTTTTGTTGTTTACTTTATAAAGGAGGCCCTATGATTCCTTCTTGAAAAAAATGATGCCCTTGGATTTGTTTTGGGGGATTTAGTTGGAAGATGAAACAAGAGCTCAAGAGTTTTTCAAAAGTTCTTTTGTACTATTTCTTTTATGTTTTAACTGTGTTTATTGTAATAATTTCTGCAGTAATTTCTTTAGATTGATAGCAAATATTCTGGTCATCTATGACACTCATTATAACTCTTACCAAAATCACTTCGTAAACAAAGATGGTGATTGGATTCACTGATTTCTGCTCGCTGTTATTCCTTTCAATTGCTGAGGTGTTCTCAGAACAATCTGAGAGCAGTGATGAATATTCCGATGATATAGATTTGGAGCCATTACTTGTGAATTCTCAGCTCGATGAGGAGAGCATTTGGCTTTTTATGTATTGGGGTAGAAAATGACACTTTAAACTTTTGCGGGCCATTTCCCTCATGTAATCCATCATCTTCCTCAGCCACTACCATCAACCAAATACACGTTGAGAATTAATAAAACATATAACTATCACGAGTATTCATCCACTCAGACAATAAAGAATCAAACCACTGACTGAAGGATAACATGAAATCGACATTGGACCCCAGAAATCTTTACCAAACAGCATCACCATCAAACACAAAATCACACAAAACCAGAACCTTAACAATAACAAAAACAAACAAAATTGGAAGCTTTAATTTAAACTACAACAAACCCAGGAATCTTTATCTAATTACGCAACCAGAAAACCAAAAAAACAATAGAAAAGAATCACACACAATTATAGACCACAAAAGAACAAAAGAAAGAAACCCCGGGATGATGGATATCAAAAGAACAAAAATCACAATACCTTTGATCGATGCACCATCGTTTCCGTCGTTCTCTTCTTGATTGGCAGTATCTTCCTCATCGCCCAAAAGTTGATCCCTTTCCTTCTTTAACGAACCAACGAGGAAGAGCTCCTTCTCCTCCAAGAATTCATGGTCTTCCTTCTTTAATGAACCAGCCGCCATTACAGACGTCTCTCTTATGAAAACCCCACCACCATCCTCGAATCAATCCCTAAAAAACACAACAAAATCACCAACCCTTCTGTCTTTGAAAAGCCAAAGACAGAGTGGTCGGCGTAGTTTGATTCATTAGGGATTGGATCGAGTTGGGTGGTATGGCATTTTCTTTCAGGAGAGCAAAAGAGAAGGAAGAGGCACAGAGGGAGGTTATTTAGAAACGTTTGGTGGTGGGCATTCCTTAAAGAAGAATGAGCTCTTTCTTGAGCTCTTCTTCTTCAAGATCCGCGCCTGGTCGACTGCTGCTGTATTTTATGTTTCTGTCTGCTTTAAGAAGGAAAAACAGGGAATATGGAAAAAACTTGGGGTTTAGGGATTTATATAGATAGAGGCACGCGGGTCTTTTGAATGTAACGGCTTTAGCCGCTAATAATACTTTCAAGTCTTAACCTCCTCGTACTCTTTGGTTCAAATTCAAACTTGTGTTTAGGTGTAGGTGTTCTAGAAAATAAGATCATTATAAGAATTACTAGGATTTATTTTGAAGGTCAGACTGATTTTTTTTTATTAACTAAGGAGGGCCAGATTTAAGGATGGTAGAAAAGTCTGGACCGGCCCGCTCGGGCTTTGACCCCTGTTCGGGGTAAAAAAAACTCGGGCTGACTCCTAAATCAAAAGCCCGGCTCGGGCTTAGTATTTTTGGCCCGGGCCAAAAAAAAAAAACTTTCTAAATCTTAATTTGAAAGCACTAAAAAAAACTTTCTAAATCTTAACCTTCTTATAGTCGTGGATTCGAATTCAAAGATATATTACCACAACATGTTTATATGTGCGTTTTCTACAGACTTGTCACATTAGAAAAACTCCACAAAATTCATCTTAATGATTTTTAGGCTCAATTTTTTAATAGATGATATATCTATGTGTTTACTTTATGTAGAAATTTACGGATCTTGATTTGGAATTCTTTAGAGAAAATTATGGCCAAAATACTGATACTGAGTGTAAAGGTGGCAATGAGCTTGATTTAGGGCCCAGCCCGAGTTTTTTTACCCCGGGCGGACCGGGCCCGGGCTTTTTTGCCACTCTTAACTGAGTGTTGTCATGATTGATTGGTCATCAGAAACTTACTGAGACAAGCATATCAGTAACCATACCGGTCAGACTTGAATTTTTCATACATTCTAGAACCATGTCAAATCATATCGGTATCTATACCGGCCTCTTTTCAACATTCGAAAACATAACAGTCATATTTTTAGAAGTTGTTTCTTGATTTCAGACCGGCATATCAGTAATGTAGACCCACATACCGACCTCCTAATAGAAAAATGGCCATATTCAATTTTAACCCTATAAATTGAAGCTTGGTTTCATTTTTGCAAAGGGAAAACATTTGGGAAAAATACATTCAAAGAAAAAATCATTTTCATACATCTTTTGACTACACAAATAAACTTCTAATACATTCAAAGAGAGTTTTTCTAATTAAATGTCAAATTAAAGAGAATATTGAGAGTGATTGTCCAAATATTAAAGTTATAGGGGTGAATTCATAAATAATATTTTCTAATGATAAAGCTTGAATCGGGTCGGGTCAAACTCACAACCCAACCCATCATACACTGTTCGAAATTTTCAACCATAAAATAATTTTTTAAATATGACTATTTCAAATCGGATAGAGTCAACGGGTAGACCTAATCGGATAGGGTCAACACTTTTTTTCTTTATATTTCTAGCAACAAATATCAGGTAATTTATTTTCCTTCACTTTCACTTTATTTGGTTTGCTTCTTTTGTTTCATTAATTTTGTGAATGACTTGTATCAATGTTGTATTTATTTTCACTTTTTATGTTACCTCTTAACTTCAAATAATAATCTTTACAAAGAATCTAATTCATATAATTATTGCCTACATCTTTTTTTCAAGTGTGGGGCTTTTTTGGTGTATTAAAGACTATAAAAAATGAAAGTCAAATTTTTTAAATTTACCAAATGAGCATACAAAGTAATAGAATTTTCAAAGAAATTCTTTAAGTACAAATAACCACTTCTTTTTTTTCTTTTTTTTTTTTTGCTATAAGCCATTATACTGAATGGTACAGTTAAGAAAGTAATTTCTATTTTTTTTTTCAGATTAATTTATATGCAGACTTGAATATTGCATTTTGTAATAACCAATTGTGAAGGAAGATATTAACAATTTGATTATAGTATCTGTACATGACTTCTAAAATTGTTGTTAATCATCTACAGGATTGTGATGTTATAAGATGGTCACTTCCTTTTACAAAGTATTCTACACATTCTACTTAAGATACATTTTTAATAACTTTTGTAATGACTCTGATTGCATTCTAAATCGCTAAATTAAGACTTGGCACTTGAGTTTTATAGGCACTTGGATTCTCTCTCTTATTGGTCCTACAAAACAAAGGTAAAGTAAGTATGGAGCAACTATCCATGTGCTGGTTGCTGTAGGCACTCCGACGCTCAAGTCAGTGGCGATGTCGAGCAGAAAGAAGGGGAAGAACAAGGCGAAGGATTACCCCGATCATCATATATTACCGTGGGGGTGGTAGACTGGTGTTTAGAAAGTAATGTATGTTTTAAGAACTCGAGTGCAAGAGCTAAAGCTTCCATGCCTCAATCCCTTGGATCCCTTCTCCTTTTATAGGTTGTGAAGTAGTCCTTTAGTCGGTTTAGGATACTTTAGAAGTGTCTATTCCAACCATATTTAGGACATTATAGTTTAAGTGGGGACTGAATTAGAAGTGCCTAGATATCCGAGATTTAAGAGTAATCTCAATTTGTATTTAGATCACTGTGTTTGTAAGTAATCTGTCTTGATCCAAAATTCTTAGTTTTCTAATTTAAGGACTCTGGTTGTGTGTAGATTGACAGTTTATGTCTAGTAGGACATTGCTCAAGTAGTGGAGACTCTTCCTCATTGGAGTCGACTGGGTTGGCCCAAGTGACAGTAAATAGGTTGAGCCTAGGTGTAGGCCCAAATAGTAGGCTGACGAAAGCCTGGTTGTTGATAGCCTCGCGTTAGTGCATAGTCAATCATATAGTCTTGACGTCGTTTGGGTTCATGGTCAATTGGAATGCTCACGTCGACTAAGGTTTCCCATAAACAAAACAAATTCACAGTTGAAGGAGGATTGTCTCGGGAGTAAAAAATCCTTATTGCCCCTGAGACCGAAATCAGCCGTCAACAAATATTTCATGGAAATTGCATGAAACAATATCCTTAAGAAGAAATATTTGTGAGAAATGGAAGAAAAAATGAAACTGCTCTTCCGAAAACCAGCAAATGGATAATTATAAACTTGGAAACAGTGGTCTTCAGTGCTGTCATGCAGAAATCATATTAGCAGTAAAAGTTCATTCAATTCTATTATTCAAACATTTGAACTACAGAAAATTCTTTCATTCATACTATTCAGAGAACAAATATCTAACAAAGAGCATTCTTCTTTCTTCACAATTCAGACCATATCACCATTAGAAATACAACTGTACAGAAAGGATACTGGTCATTATGGTAACTGAGCTGAACTAATCATGCCTCACTCTAGAATGCCTAATAGAAATGACTACCAAATGAACTGATATCCAGGAACAATCAGTACTGGCCAAAAAAAAAAAAGGTCTATCAAACAAGTTCAAAAAAATGTACTGAGCTGGTTCTCCCCTAGAATGGCTAGCACTTTATCTTGATAAGGCATCACCAATTAATGAAAAGAAAATTATCTGAACAAATTAAGGATAACATAAATATCCAATCAATGTCAAAACCAAGATATATGGATGAAAGAACTGAATCAAGAAAGTACTGAGTGCTCCAGTTATCTGCTACAATCTACATTAGCTTGTAGTAACAATTTCCTCCAAAAAGAATAATCTGATATCCATTGCCGCAGGGGCACTTGAAATGAAGGATCGAGGCCTCCCCTTTCTTCTCCACACTCACAGTTTCAACATATTCATCATTGTTGTTACCATTGTTGTTTGTCTCTTCAACGACGCCATTCGCATCATCACCCAAAATGTCATTACATTTGTTGACCATTTCCCTCATGCAATCTCTCATCTTCCTCAGCCACTACCATAAACCCAGTTACAACCACAATATTAAGATCACAAACATTTTACTATCACAAACTTTCATCGGGAAAAAAAAAATCCAAAGCAACCCAGAAAAACAGAATTGAAAGCAAACCACCGAATGATCACATGAAATATACATTACAGTTCCAATCAAAGAATTAAGCTCGCATTCAGATATGATAAGACAATCAACTGTCACAAATTTTCATCCACTCAAACAAGAAAGAAAGCTAGCCAGAAAAACAGAACCACTGAATGATTAAATGAGATCCACAATTGACCCAAGAATCCTTATCAAACAGCATCACCATCAAACACAAAATAACGCTAATTAGCCTCCAAAACCAAATCCTTAACGATGAAATAAATTAACAAATAAATCCCCATCAACAAACTAGAAGCTTTAATCTACACCAAACCCAGTAATCTTTATCCAATTACGCAATCAGAAAAGAGAAAATCACAATAAAGCAAGAATCTTGGCAAATACAGACACAGAAGAACAAAAGAAAGAAAGAAAGAAACCTCGCGATGAGGGCTATCAGAAGAGCTGGAAAAAGTATTGGCCGGAGACGGCATGGGATGGCACTCAATTTGCTGCGGGGAAAGTGGAGGCTCCTCCAGCACCGGAGGCAAGGTAGGAATGTGTTGGAAATAATCGTTGTTATTATTTGGTGTTGTTAAATAACAACAATTAGTAATAATTTCATGTTGGAAATTATTAAGTTAATTATTTGGTGTTGTTAAATAACAACAATTAGTAATGATTTCATGTTGGAAATTATTAAG
Source organism: Zanthoxylum bungeanum (assembly GCA_019454045.1). Lineage (NCBI taxonomy): Eukaryota > Viridiplantae > Streptophyta > Magnoliopsida > Sapindales > Rutaceae > Zanthoxylum > Zanthoxylum bungeanum. Next base: position 45,102 of record SKCR01037447.1, read on the forward strand.
TAACAACAAGAGTTGTTAATCAAATAATTAAGTAACAACAAGAGTTGTTAAGTAACAACTATTTGTAAAATGTTAAGTCGGGAACAAATGGTACACCCATGATGGTAACATTTTTGGAAGGGTTAGAGAAAGTCATTATGCATCCAAATACATGTGATTATATAGTAATCAATGCATGTGATTAAATAGTAATCAAGGATTAATAGTAATCCATGCATGTGAGCTAATAGTGACTTGATTTCCCTCCTATAAATAAGACTATCTGCTTATTGAGTTAAGCAATTGATTAAGTTTGATTAAGAGGTCTCTACAAGTTTAAAGGTATGCAATTGTGTTGTGATTAACTTAGATTTATTTCAATTAGTTTGTAAATAAATTTAGGACTAGTAATACATGTATGGTTAGATCCTAAGAGGACAAACATGTAAATATATTAGGGATTATATTTCCTAACATTGGTATCAGAGCTTAAATGCACGTATTCTAGTTAGATTACACAAAAATTGCATGAACATGCATGAAAGTTGTTAAAAATGCTTCTGGTTTTTGTTTTTAAAAATGATTTTCTTCCAACTTTGGACCGTAATAACTCTCTGTAGAAAATTGATAATTGCATGTTCAAATATGTTTTGAAAACTAGGTCATGAGATCTTCAATTTGGTATATCATTTTCTTAATTTGGATTAAAATTGAGAAAGATATGGACCCTGGAAGTTGGCTAGATGAATCTGTTTTTACCCAGAAAAACACTCCCAGAAGAGTCGTACTACATGTCATCCGGTATTTATAAAATCAGACGACAAGTCGTCCGATTGTCGTACGACAAGTCGTACATTTATAGGTCAAATGGACGACATGTCGTTCATGTATTACACAACCGACAAATCGGTTCAACCTATAAATGATAACTGACATGTCATACAGTCACGGAACACGTGGACGACATGTCGTCTGCGCGTGTGACTTGGCCGAGGCTGGCCGGCGCGTGAGGGCGAGTGAGAGCCCATGGCCGGTGCATGGCGGTGCATGAGCCACTCCTGTGGCGCGTGGATGGCACGTGGAAATCTGTGTAGGCCCGTGTTGGTCATGTCTGTATCGGTTTGCTTTGGTAATTCTGATCCGTCATGATTAAAAGTCTAATCCTTTTTGCAAAATGTTTTAATCGGCCACGATAAATTTGTTTTATCATATAAACTTTGTGTTTATGAAAATGAATATCTTTGTGATGTTTATTTTAGTCAATGTAACTTTGTGTTTCATTGTATTGATTTTTCCTTGTATTTGTTGCAGAAAAATCATGGCGATTATTCGAAGAATTGCAAAAATGATTATTACACCCACGGACTGGGAGATGATATTAGACATGTTGATGGAAATGGATAAATATCGAATGAGTGAAAGCGATGATATGATTTCGCATATCATCACTTTCAATAACATGTTACAAGAGTCTATCTGGGCAGGTAATTGGATAGGACAGCCGAATAGATTCAGATTACTGAGAAACATTCTCCCCAAGATATGGCAAAAATAATTTACTCGTATTTGGATATTAGTAAAACGTGAGGAAAAACATGTTCCTTATAATAAAGCCATTGAGAGGTTAGTGGTTCAGTATCTACGGCATAAGGCAAATAATATTATTTTTCCTTCGATGTCCCTGAAACGTTGTAAGGATCCTAAATTTGCTATAGGTTTTCCATGGCTGTCCAAGATCAATTACGAGTTACCCAAAGAGTTTGAGGATTCGTATCCAAAAACATTATGAGTTGGGACTCTACAACTGGGAAAATTATTGTCGTAAATTATTAATTTCATTTCATGTTTCTGTATGTTATTTTACGGCATGTAAATATTGTATTTATATATATGAATGTTTCATGTTGAATTTAATTTATGTAATTAAATCAATGATTGTCATGTACAATTGTCGCATGATTAAGATGTTCTAAGAATTTATGTAATTTTTAGAAAATGATTTTACATTATTGATTATGTTGATAATATTTTTACATTGGGTAATTGGATGATGATTGGACTCATAGGCCTTTTGACTCTAACCCCATTGAAGAATTTTATTAAACATAATTTGTTTCATGATAAAATAAACAAAAGTATTAACAATTGTGCATGAATGTCTGTAAAAACTTTGTATTTTTAATGGCTTCCGCAACAAAGAACATTATCGCTGAACTCAACAAGGGTGAGAAACTGAATGGCGATAATTATGAAATTTGGAGCATGAAAATCCAATATGTGCTAGAAGAAGAACAAGAGGTTCTTAAAACTTTGAAAATGAGCATGGATGAACCTGAACAGGGCACTACAGCCCAACACAGGCGAGACCGAGAGGCTTATGAGGCCTGGAAGTAAAAGAATTTCATTGCCCGCATTACGTTGCTAAGCAGTATGGATAATGACCTAATGAAAGAGTTCAGGAAATATGACATGGCTAAGGACATGTGGTCCACACTAGCTGAAAAGTTTGGTAGTACATCAATAACCAAACTCAGGTCACTGACAATCAAGTTTGACATATACAAAAAACGCCATGAGTTTACTATGTCAAAACACTTGAGGCAAATGTCAAACATGATTACTGAACTGGCAGATGTTGGACATGTTCTTACAGATGAACAAAAAGTCCAAGCGGCCATTCGTTCTCTTCCAAATAGCTGAGAGCATATGAAGATGTATTTGACCCACAATGAGAGCATCAAAACCTTTGATGATGCTAAACGTCACCTTGAATTAGAAAGCGACTGACTCGCGGCCGCTAAGTCAAATACTGAAGTGTATATGACAGAAACTAGCAAACCTGTGGGTTTCAAGAAGAAAAGAAAATTTCATGGTGGTGGGTTCCAGTTCGGAAAAGAACAAAATTCTTCCAAGCCAGAAAAGAAACAGAAAAACAATCAACATGGGAAAGGAAAACGTCCTACCAAAAAGAAAAACATGGCAAAGGTTAAATGTTTTAACTGTGGAAAGAAATGTCATTTTGCTCGTGACTGCACTGAGCCTAAAAAAGTGAATACCTTTTGTGCATATTTAAATGAAATATGTATTTCAAGTTCAATCTTTCTAACTGAATCTAATCCTTTGTAGACTGTAGACTCAGAGAGCCACAGACCATGTAGCGAAGGATATAGATGCCTTCGTGGAATTTCGACGAATTTTACCTGGGGTGAAGTGGATATATGTTGACAACAACTCACGGGTTGAAGTCAAAGGCATAGGAACATGCAAGTTAGTCATGCATGGTGGAAAAACTTTACTACTACATGATGTATTGTTTGCTCCACAAATTCGTTGAAATTTAGTTTTTGTGTTGGTTTTGGTTAATTTAGGTTTCAATTTAAACTTCCATAAATTTGGTGTTGATTTGTACTTAGGTACAATACACAATGGTTCTGGTTATTTTCTTGATGGTTTTATTATATTGAATGTTAAGTGTTTCAATCACAATTCCAATTTTTCGTTTGTTACTTCAACTGTCAATATTGATGGTGATGTAATTGTGTGGCATGCTAGACTTGGCCACATTGGCCAGCAAAGAATGAACAGATTAGCCAAAGAAGGCTTTCTGGGAAATATTGAGAATGTAGAATTGTCAACCTGTGAATATTGCTTGGCTGGAAAAACTGCGAGAAAACCATTTGGAAAATGGACTAGAGCAGAATTTCCATTATAATTAATCCATTCAGATATCCGTGGTCCAATTAATGTCAGGGAAAGGCATGGAGCATCTTATTTCATCACATTCATAGATGATTTTACACGCTTTAGTTATGTCTATTTGATTGCTCATAAATCTGAAGCATTAGAATGTTTCAAGAAATTATGAATTTAACAGAAAATCAACTGGACAAGAAAATTAAAGCATTACGCACTGACCGTGGTCGTGAGTACTTATCTGATCAGTTCAGAGAATTATGTAATGAAAAAGGAATTAGTCGTCAGTTGACTACTTCTGCTACTCCTCAACAAAATGGTGTTGCGGAAAGAAGAAATATAACTCTTCTTGAGATGGTTAGGTCTATGATGGCACGAGCAAATTTGCCTATAACCTATTGGGGTGATGCATTATTAACTGCCACATATGTACTTAACTGAGTGCCATCAAAATCTGTGTCCACCACATCATATGAGTTATGGACAGGTCGTAAACCAGATATTCACTTTAAAACCTTGGGGTTGTGCGGCCTATGTTCATGTGCGTTCTCACGACATGGAAAGTTGGCCCAAGAGGAAAAAAGAGTATCTTCATAAATATTCTGAACAATCAAAATGATATGTTTGCATAGGTGAACATGAAAGTGGAGGCGTGACAGAATTTGAATCACGAGATATCACATTTTTAGAAAATGATTTTCCTAAGCAGTGAGAGATCGGTCAAGATTTATCTCTATATGAAACTCAAGATCACATGGATCACATGATTGGTGAACACTCGGGTTTACCTAATTCAAGTGGGAGTGATGAGAGAAATTTGAGAAAACATGATGAATCTGTTTCACATGATGATCTGTTTCACATGAATCTCAAAATGCTGAATTAGTTCACACGAGTCTATTTACGTGATCCGAGTGGGAGTGATGTACATAATCCAAGTGGGAGCAATGTGCACGATCCAATTGGGAATAATATGGAAAGTGAGGAATCAGTTCCACCACTAGAATCCCAATTACGACGTAGTAATCGTATAGGCATTCCTCGATGTCGTTTCGATATCGAAGGAGAAACCTTTATGATTCTACCTCAAGAGAGATGAAGAACCTATAAACATAAAAGAGGCTCTTCAGTGTCCTGCTAAGGAAAAATGGATGAAAGCAATGGAAGACGAAATGGAGTCAATGAGGTCCAACTAAGTTTGGGAATTGGTTGATCTACCCAAAGGACGCAAAGCTATCAAGAACAAATGGGTTCTTAAAATAAAGCGTAATGCCGATGGCAGTATCGAAAGATATAAAGCACGGCTTGTAGCAAAAGGGTATACACAACAGGAAAGAATTGATTACGAAGATACTTTTTCACCCGTTGTAAGGTTTACCTCAATTCGCTTGATTCTGGCTATAGTAGCAATCATGATCTAGAATTACATCAAATGGATGTAAAGACTGCTTTTCTCAATGGATAACTTGATGAAGAAATCTACATGGAACAACCATTAGGTTTCATAAAAGAAAATGAAAATGAGAAAGTATGTAGACTTTTAATGTCTATATATGATCTCAAGCAATCGTCTAGACAATGGTATATACGATTCCACAATACAATCATTTCAAATGATTTCACAATAATAGATGAGGATCATTGTGTGTACACCAAGAGAGATAAAGATAAGTTCATTATCTTATCTTTATACGTGGATGATATACTTATAGCCGGAAATGATAAGGAGTTTGTAAAACACATCAAATAATGGTTATCATCTAACTTCGAGATGAAATATATGGGTGAAACTGCATATATTCTTGGGGTTAAGATCTCAAGAAATCGTTCAAAGAATTTATTATCTCTTTCACAGGAGTCATACATAAAGAAAATTCTTGAACGCTTCCAAATGCAGGCTTGTAAACCCATTGATACTCCTATCACGAAAACTGAAGCTTTGAGTCGTAGATTGTGTCCTAAAACTCCACAAGAAAAGGAACAAATGAAGAAAGTTCCTTATGCAAATGCAGTTGGAAGTTTAATGTACGCAATGTTGTGTACAAGACCTGATATCTGTTTCGCTGTTGGAATGGTAAGTAGATACCAATCAAATCCAGGACTAGCACATTGGAAAGCAGTTAAAAGAATATTTAGGTATCTGAGAGGGACAGTTGATTACTCATTGTGTTATCAAGGAAATGATATGCAATTGAGAGGTTATACTGATGCTGACTAGGGAGGAGATTTAGATGAAAGAAAATCTACCTCCGGTTTTATTTTCTTGCTAAATAATGGTGTCATTTCATGAAACAGTAAGAAACAGTCTTGTATAGCCTTATCCACAATGGCGACTGAATTTGTGGCCTTTTCATCAGCAATACAAGAGGTTTTGTGGTTGAAAATATTATTGGATCATTTGGGTATGTCAAATGAAACTTCTGGTCCATTATTAGTTAACTGTGATAGTGAAGCAGCGATAGCCTACACAAAAGACCCAAAATTCCATTGTAAAACGAAACATATAGATACCAAATATAACTTTGTGAAAGACATAGTTGCACGAGAAGAGGTAAACATGAAGTACATTTCTACGCGAGAAATGGTAGCAGATCCATTGACCAAGCCTGTTCCTAGAGATGTCTTTGTTAGACATGTAAAAACTCAGGGATTGCGTAGATGTTAATGTGCTTACATATTATGATATGTATTTTTCCCAAATAATGTTTACTAATGTTAATACTCATTGATATTTGTATTCAATGCTTACATGTTAATATGTTGATACATGTTTTAAACAAATATATTATTCGTTAATATGAGAAGTATGTCGGACAAGTGAATGATTGGCCCTCTCACACGGGCAATCGCCTCCATTACTTTGTGTTAATGGGAGATGAGATAAATTTTTAAGCTAATTATCTGAGTGATAATTTAGAGAGCTCAAGCTTGAAAATTAAGTAATGTCGTTATGAGGTCACTTTCTCTGTGATATGACCTAAGGTGAATAAGTTTGTTTCACCTTACTTGTCTTAATGTCAGTTATGAGTTAGACATTGTGTTTGTCTGAACTATAATATGTACGGTATTTTATAAGACATGCGCTCCATGGGAAATGAGAGAATACCGTAGCACATGTTTTCATACCATGTGTACATTTGTGACTATTGAGGGTAATACAAGTAAAGATCCCAGTCTTGATATTGTGTGAGACCCTTGAGATGATTTCAATCTCACATTGTACCCTTTAGACTTTTGTCTGCTTCTTAAAACTTAGATTTGATGATCGCTATCTTGGAGTGTTATTGAATGATCATGAGAGATTCGATCCGAAAGGACATCTCTGGAAAAGCGAATTAAATCAAGGTTGAGAGATTCGAGAAAAGGAGAAAGATCATTATATAAGTAATATCACATTAGCTTGTATTCACTCATCGACCAATTATGTTGTTCTATGTGATCAAACATGATTGTGAATACAAAATAAATATTACATTCGAAAAGAGATCGAGAGAGATTTAATGTGATAAATGATCGAGGATACTACATACATAATCCACTATGGTTCTATCCATTTTTCGAGCGGCTATATATTCCTAACAGATGTATAGCAAGTGAGCTCTCGAAGTATGATGGTCGCACGGCACAATTGCAAAGTATGAATTATTCTTGTAGAGATAATAAAAATTGTTGATCCCATCATGTGTGAGTGGGAGATGTTGGAAATTAATTGTTGTTAATTATTTGGTGTTGTTAAATAACAACAATTAGTAATAATTTCATGTTGGAAATTATTAAGTTAATTATTTGGTGTTGTTAAATAACAACAATTAGTAATGATTTCATGTTGGAAATTATTAAGTAACAACAAGAGTTGTTAATCAAATAATTAAGTAACAACAAGAGTTGTTAAGTAACAACAAGTAGTAAAATGTTAAGTGGGGAACAAATGGTACACCCATGATGATAACATTTTTGGAAGGGTTAGAGAAAGTCATTATGCATCCAAATACATGTGATTACATAGTAATCAATGCATGTGATTAAATAGTAATCAAGGATTAATAGTAATTCATGCATGTGAGCTAATAGTGACTTGATTTCCCTCCTATAAATAAGACCATTTGCTTATTGAGTTAAGCAATCAATTAAGTTTGATTAAGAGGTCTCTACAAGTTTAAAGGTGTGGAATTGTGTTGTGATTAACTTAGATTTATTTCAATTAGTTTGTAAATAAATCTAGGACTAGTAATACATGTATGGTTAGATCCTAATAGGACAAACATGTAAATATATTATAGATTATGTTTCCTAACAGAATGTAACGGCGGCGGCGGAGAAAATGAGGATGGGTGCCGTTGTTGGGTTTCTTTGGTTTTGTATGGGGGAGCGTGGCCGGGGTTTCAGATGATAGTCGTTTGTGGGACCCACAGGAGGTGCACGGAGGGAGGTTACTGTCGGGGAGGTGGGTGGTGCATGCAGGTTGTTGGAGAAAGCAGGAAGATAATGTTTTTGCCATTTCTTGGAGAAAGCGATATCTTCTTGATTTCGATGATTGACTGATTACTGAAATGCAAGGGAGAGAAGAACTTCTTGTGGGTTTAGGGATTTATAATCAAGAAGATATAAAGCAATATTATTATTAGACAATTAAAATCAATCATTTAAAAAAAATGATACGCAGTTATGATCTTCTGATGGAGAAAATCTTTGGTGCAACAGTGGTACCACGTCATCCATGCAACAGGCCAATCATCATTTACCACGCGTGCTAAAAAGTCAAAAAAACAACTAAAAAATAGGAAGAAAATTAAACATGTTATTTTTTAATTGGTTGGTGGTACCACGTCATCCATATCATTGTTGCACCAAAGATTTACTCCTTCTGATGACTATGATAAGTGCTAACAATAAAATATACAATTATAAAACCATTTGTTAAGACTTGCTTAAGCATCTTACAATAAAGTTTTGGTAAAATGATATATAATTTTCCTCCAAATAACGTAATAACATTTTATTTCTTGTAAATTTAAAAATGTCAACTTTAGTAATTGTTGTTAGTAAACTCAGTTATATTTATTGAATTAGACACAAAAAATATTGGGTTCTTGTATTTAGGGATGGCGACACATAATCTCTGATTATTAGTATTGTAAAGTGAATCTGGATTGATCAAAATTTTCAAGTTATATAAGAAAAATTAAGAGAACTAAATAATAGTCGCCCACAAAACCTAATAGAGTTCGAATATATAATTATTTATGTAAGTTTTTTCATGAACATTTTATTATTTGTTGTGTTTCAAGATTCAAACTTTAATTACTATCTCTTATACAGTGATAGTTGAGATTTCGAGTTCGATAAGAAAAATTAAGTTTAAATTGAATAAATTATATTAAATTTCATTTGAATTCATTTTAAATAAAATTAAATATTTTTAAATAGCGGAGAATGATAGAAAAGTTCTAATGTGAACTATAAATATTATTCAAAAATTGTGGGACAAACAAATGAGACATATATATTAAGTATAAGTAAATCAATTGTCTCATTTAAACTATAAAACCAACCAGATCTAGAGCATTTATAAAATCAGTATTTAAAATAATATTAACGATTTGTTATGATATGAAATTATAATTAAGAAGTACTCAAAACGCACAAAGTGAGGGTCATATACTATTATATATAAAAGTTAAATATTTTTAAGCTTCTCTATTGTGCCACATGACAGCTCATTATTAAATTCTATTAAAAAAAAAAGAAACATATTACAATAAGAATACCTTAAATTGTAAAATTAAAATATCTCTAAAATTAAATTTTTTTATTAAAATTTAAAATTAGAAACCTATAATAAAATTAAAAACATAATTTTCTTTTAAAATAAGAAACGTATTAATTTAATATGTGCAACTTAATCTATACAATATTTTTTATTATTAAATTATAAAATTAAATTATCTTATAAATGTGTTCAATTCGCAAAAAAATAAGGACCATATACTAATTATCATCAAATGAGAATTATGTGAGTTTATTTTGTGGATCAGATCAATTTCATTGACCCATGCACGTCGATTTAGGTATAACCTTAATAGATTTTAGATTTTTATCTTATAAATGATTCGGATCTAGTTCGTTTTATAGTTTAAATGAGATAATTGGTTTACTAATACTTAAAATTATGTCTCATTTGTTTGTCTATCAACTCTCAAATAGTGTTTCCAATTCACATTAGAGTTTATCTCTCGTTACTTTCTCATTTGAAAACACATTTATATTTATAAATAACTTTAAAAATATTTAATTTTCTTTCAGACGAATTCCAATGAAATTTGATGTAATTTATTGAATTTAAGTTTAAATTTTGTTATCGAACTTGAAATATTGACTGTCACTATGCAAGTGCTAATAATCAGATTCTACATCATAAATCACAATAAAAAATAAAAAATTCATGAAAAAACTTATAAAAATAATTAAAGTAAAATAATAAATAATAATATACCCAACTAAAAGTTTGTTAGTTCTTATGGACGACTGCTATTTATGTCTCTAATTTAGTATGAGATTATGTTTTAATACTGTAATATTTTTTATTTTAATTTTATAAGTTACTAATAGAAAAATAATTATAGAAATTAGGTGTCATGTATATTTATTTATTTTAATAGGAGATTATAATATATCTTTTTATTATAATAGGTAATAAAAAAATTAATTATAGAGATTACGTATCACATATGTTTTTTTTTTTAAAAAAAAAAAATTAAAGAGTCTCTCTCCCAAAAAAAGAGGAGACATAGACTCTTTGCAAGTCAATTTTATAATAAAGAGTATACTAAAATAAAAGTCAAATTTTTAAAATTTATCAAATGAATGTATAAAATAATAGAGTTTTCAAATAAATTTTTAGATTACAAATAAACACATTTTTTTGTCGGTAAGCCGTTATATTATATTGAATGGTACATTTAGGAAAGTAATTTCCATTATATTTCAGGTTAACTTGTATACAGTCCAGAATTTTGTATTTTTCAACAATCAATTGAACTATAATTTTGTATTTTTGGAATGATTGTAATAAATGGATTTTCGGTTGAAGCTAGTGCAAAAAAATCATGGCTTTGGGGGATGGTGAGATAAAAGAAGTAATTATAAAAACTTAAAAATATAATTATAAGTACATAGTGAAGTGGTCAAAGAAGATTCGGTAACTAATTGAAACTAATCAAATTCCTTTTTTTCTTATGAAATAAGGGCGACACCTCCTAAATTTTATTAAAAACTCTCACTCATGACGGAGGAAAACCGTGATTACAAAGAAATATCCATCAAACACACAAAAAAATTAAATTAAATTAAAAAACATACAACCGACATGATCGATCTCAAAACTCAAAAACCGCATTAACAAAGAACAAACTTATCTAAGCCTAATATAAGGTAATTTGCCATCGGCCTTTTAACACCGCCGGAGTACCATCAATATCATCCCATGCTATATTTCCCCAACAAAACTGTGCAAGAGTTTCTGTTATACCGACAAAACAAAGGACAATGAGTAATTATCATTTGAAACACTGTCAAAAAAATATATAAAACTCTAATCTCTGAATGATGAATGATGAAATATTGTACTGAGTTGATTAAATGGCTAAAGATTTTACCTTAAAATTTAATAAAATCATAATAATGACACAAGAAACACATCGAAGACGGGACTTGAAATCTTTGCATTCAAATAGAAAAACCTGTACAAGAACCCTGGTTGTCATCTATGGCTTCTCATAGGTCTTGCCAAGATTGATAATATAAATACCTGAGAACCACAAACATGGAAACTGAGAATGGAACTATGAACAACTAAATTTTATCCAAGTAACAGATTTAATATCTATCAGTATTTTTCCCCACTGTTATTTTAATCCCTTTCACAATTAAACATGTAGAAAAAGCAAATCAAAACAATGAAAAAAAACTAAGATAACTCATACTTAGTCTTTGCTAAACCTTCCAGCATTGCAATTTTGCTCAAATAGCTCACCCCCAACTGCATACTCCATCGCAATTGCCAAATGTGTAGTCAAAACCACCTACAAACTCAAATACCCATCAGCTGAAAAATTCAAAAATAAACATATAAAACATTGGTAACTGTTAGGTTTTGTAAGTTACTGGTCCAATTCTTTCAACAACTTGAAATGATCCGAAGAACTTTGCCGTGAGCTTATTGTTTCTTTTCTGGACTGCTGTTGTTTGCCTGTATGGTTGGAGTTTAAGGTACACCCAATCGCCCACGCTGAATTGGCAATCGGTGTGCTTGAAGTCATAGATGAGTTTCATTCGATTTTGAGCCGCCTTCAGATTTTCCCTGGCTTCTTGCAATGTCCTATCTCTCGCAAGAAGATAATGCTCTACTGAGTCCACCCAAGCTGTACCTGGAACATAAGATAAGAGATTTGGGGGTTTCCTTCCATAAACTAACTCAAATGGTGTCATGCCCATGGACTTATGTTGGCTGGTGTTGTAGCAAAATTCCACCCAAGACAGCCAAGTCCGCCACTCCTTCGAGTTGTTACTGGAGAAACAACGAAGGTACATCTCAAGAGTCTGATTAACAACTTCAGTTTGGCCGTCCGTTTGGGGATGATATGTCGTGCTGAAATTGAATTTAGTTTCCCCTAACTGAAATAATTCATTCCAAAAAACGCTTGTGAACACATGATCATTGTTGTTAAGACTTGCTTAAGCATGTTACAATAAAGTTTTGGTAAAATGATATATAATTATCCTCCAAATTAACGTAATAACATTTTAATTCTTGTAATTTAAAAATGTCAACTTTAGTCATTGTTGTTAGTAAATTCAGTTATATTTATTGAATTAGACACAAAAATGTTGGATTCTTGTATTTGGGGATGGTAACATGTAGACTCTAATTATTAGTTATTGTAAAGTGAATCTGGATTGATCAAGATTTGAAGTTATATAAGAAAAATTAAGAGAACTAAATAATAGTCGCCCACAAAACCTAATAGAGTTCGAATATAGAATTATTTATGTTAGTTTTTTCATGAACATTTTATTATTTGTTGTGTTTCAAGATTCAAACTTTAATTATTATCTCTTATACAGTGATAGTTGAGATTTCGAGTTCGATAAGAAAAATTAAGTTTAAATTGAATAAATTATATTAAATTTCATTTGAATTCATTTGAAATAAAATTAAATATTTTTAAATAGTAGAAAATGATAGAAAAGTTCTAATGTGAACTATAAATATTATTCAAAAATTATGGGACAAACAAATGAGACATATATATTAAGTGTAAGTAAATCAATTCTCTCATTTAAACTATAAAACCAACAAGATCTGAAGCATTTATAAAATCAATACTAAAAATAATATTAACGATTTGTTATGATATGAAATTATAATTAAAGAAGTACTCAACACGCACAAAGTGAGGGTCATATACTATTATATATAAAAATTAAATATTTTTAAGCTTCTTTAATGCGCCACATGACAGCTCACTATTAAATTCAATTAAATAAAAAACATATTATAATAAGAATACCTTAATTTGTAAAATTAAAATATCTCTAAAATTAATTTTTTATTAAAAATTAAAATTATAAATCTATAATAAAATTAAAAACATAATCTCCTATTAAAATAAAAAACATATTAATTTAATATGTGCAACATAATCTCTACAATATTTTTTTTTATTAAATTATAAAATTAAATTATCTTATAAATTTTTTCAATCCGCAAAAAATACGGACCCTATACTAGTTATCATAAAATAAAATTACACGAGTTTATTTTGTGGATCAGATCAATTTTATTAACCCATGCATGTCGATTTAGGTATAACCTTAACGGATTTTAGATTTTTATCTTATAAATGATTCGGATCTAGTTCGTTGTATAGTTTAAATGAGATAATTGGTTTATTAGTACTTAAAATTATGTCTTATTTGTTTGTCTATCAATTCCCAAATAGTTTTTTCAATTCACATTAGAGTTTCTCTCTCGTTACTATCTCATTCGAAACATATTTCTACTTATAAATAACTTTAAAAATATTTAATTTTCTTTCAGATGAATTCCAATAAAATTTAATGTAATTTATTGAATTTAAGTTTAAATTTTCTTATCGAACTTGAAATATTGACTGTCACTATGCAAACACTAACAATCAGAGTTTGCATCATGAATCACAATAAATAATAAAAAATTCATGGAAAAAACTTATAAAAATAATGAAGGTAAAATAATAAATAATAATATACCCAAAAACTAAAAAGTTGGCTAGTTTTTATGGACGACTGTTATTTGTCTCTTTTTTAATGAGATTATATTTTAATATTATAATATTTTTTTTATTTTAATTTTATAAGTTACTATAGAAAAATAATTATAGAGATTGGGTGTCACATATTTTTTTTATTTTAATAGAATATTATAATATATTTTTTTATTATAATAGGTAATAAAAAAATTAATTATAGAGATTATGTACCACATATGTTTTTTTAAAAAAAAAATTAAAGAGTCTCAAAGGGGACAAAAACTCTTTACAAGTCAATTTTATACTAAAGATAAAATAAAATAAAAGTCCATTTTTAAAATTTATCAAATGAATCTATAAAATAATAGAGTTTTCAAATAAATTTTTAGATTACAAATAAACACATTTTTTTTTTGTCTGTAAGCCGTTATATTATATTGAATGGTACATTTAAGAAAGTAATTTCCATTATATTTCAGGTTAAACTTGTATGCAGTCCAGAATTTTGTTTTTTTCAACAATCAATTGAACTATAATTTTGTATTTTTGGTGTGATTATAATAAATGGATTTTCAGTTGAAGATAGTGAAAAAAATCATGACTTTGGATGATGGGGAGATGAAAGAAGTAATTACAAAAGTTAAAAGCAGAGTTATAAGTACATTAGTAAAGTGCTTAAAGAAGACTCGGTAAACCAACATGAAACTAATCAAATTCTTTTTTTTTTTTGAAAGGAGGCGGCACCTCCCAAATTTTATTGAAAACGCTCACTCATGATAGAAGAAAACTGTGGTTACAAGAAATATCCATCAACACATAAAAAAATTAAATTTAAATTTAAAAACATACAACCGACAGGACCAATCTCAAAACTCAAAAACTGCATCAACAAAGAACAAATTTATCTAAACCTAATATAAGGTAATTTGCAATCGGCCTTTTAACACTGCCGGAGTAGCATCAATATCATCCCATGCTGTATTTCCCCAACAAAACTGTGCAAGAGTTTCTGCACAAGAACCCTGGTTGTCATCTATGGCTTCTCCTAGGTCTTGCCAAGATTGATAATATAAATACCTGAGAACTACAAACATGGAAACTGAGAATGGAACTATGAACAACTAAATTTTATCCAAGTAACAGATTTATTATCTATCAGCTTGAAGTAAAAAATCTTACCATTATGTTGTAACAAGTTGAATTTGATTTTAATGCCTCGAACCTCAAAATCAAATTAAGCATTTTTCCCCACTGTTTTTTTTTCTAATCCGTTTCACAATTAAACATGTAGAAAAAGCAAATCAAAACAATGAAAAAAAAACTAAGATAACTCATACTTAGTCTTTGCTAAACCACCTACAAGCTCAAATACCTTCCAGCATTGCAATTTTGCTCAAATAGCTCACACCCAACTGCATACTCCATCACAATTGCCAAATGTGTAGTCAAAACCACCTACAAACTCAAAAAACAAAAAAAATAAAACATTGGTAACCCAATTAAACTCCTTAGCAATCATTTAAAAAAAAAAAAACCATAACCAAACACTACACTCCTTGAAGCAAATAATATTCAGGTGGTGCAGTGATTTGTGATTGATAATCTCCCTAGCCACATTTTCATCAATCTGTAATTTAAACAATTAGACAAACAAAAGCACAATTCAACCTTTCAAATTAAAGCATCACCAAATATAATTTTCTTTCTAGTCTTTTCTTTCAACCCCAAAAACTAAAATCAAAACTTTTAATACGAACCTAGAACACATTATACATGTATACAAATATTATATATATATGCATGTTATGTATAGATCTGTTGTTAGAATACTAATGAAGGTTATTCGGAAAGCTAAACAGTGGAAAAACAGATTCTCCAGCCTCTATGGCCTCTATTCCCTCAGTTTCCAGGCACTATGGCCTCCTACATTTATCTCCTTGCAGACATTGAGTTTGATAGCAGAAGATTGAGTCTGACAGAACAGGAACCATGGAAACAGATTCTATTAGCCAATTGGCAGAAGATGCTTTCGTCAATAATATCCGTAATAAGATCAGAGAAAAGCTTCTTGATACTTTCTTCAACTGATTTCCTAGGACCGTTTTTCCAAAAGGATGATACCGCACATTGATGTTTCCAAATTCTAAATTGAGTTACTTCAATTAAATACTAGAAAACAACCGCTCTAGAGATGTTTGACATCCGTAATCATATGAAGTTACATATAAATAGTGCAGTTTCCATAAAGTTTGTTTCAAGATTAAGCTAGTCTATGAAACTTGAAGGATCAGTAAAGTTAGTCAACTCAGGAAATAGCTAAGTTCAGAATTAATAAAACATATAACTATCAAGAGTATTCATCCACTTAGACGACAAAGAAATAAAAACCCTTAGAATCAGAATCAAACCACTGACAGATGACATGAAACATTGGACCCAAGAAAACTTTATCGAGCAGCATCATCATCACACACAAAATCACACAAAACCAGAACCTTAACAATAACAAAAACAAAAAAATTGGAAGCTTTAATTTAACTACAACAAACCTAGGAGCCTTTATCTAATTAAGCAACCAGAAAACCAAAAATATAACAATTTCAAAAGCTTAAAAGCAGAGTTATAAGTACATACTAAGTGCTCAAAGAAGACTCGGTAACCAACATGAAACTAATCAAATTCATTTTTTTTACGAAAAGAGGGCGGCACCTCCAAATATTTATTGAAAACCCTCACTTATGGCGGAGGAAAACCGTGGTTACAAAGAAATATCCATCAAACAAACAAAAAAATTAAATTAAATTAAAAAACATACAACCGACAAGATCAATTTCAAAACTAAAAAACTGCATCAACAAAGAACAAGCTTATCTAAGCCTAATATAAGGTAATTTGCATTTGGCCTTTTAAAACTGCCGGAGTAGCATCAATATCATCCCATGCTGCATTTCCCCAACAAAACTGTGCAAGAGTTTCTGCTATACAGGTGAAACAAAGGACAAGGAGCAATTGTCATTGACAAACACTATCAAGAAAATATAAAACTCTAATCTCTGAATGATGAGTACTGTACTGAATTGAAATAACTAATATATGAAAAAAATTAATATTAATACCATATTACCATAGCAACGCCATTGTTTTCCTCGTTCTTTAAGCCATTGCTGTTGGCAGTATCTTCCTCATCACCCAAAAGTTCATCATTTTCCTTCTTTAACGAACCAACCAGGCAACGAACCATACTGAACTTTTGGGTGAAGAGGAGGATGGCGCCGTTGAAAAAATGAGTAACACTCACAACAGCATACTGTATTGAGTTGTTGTTGTGAGTTAGTCTCTTCATCGGCACGAACCTCCTCATCCCCCAAAGTTCATCCAACTTCCGGGCCATTTCCCGCATGTAGTCCCTCATCTTCCCCAGCCACTGCCATCAACAATTAATAAAACAGTGAAAAAAAAAACTTTAGGATTAGAATCAAACCACTGACTGACGGATAACATGAAAATCCACATTGGACCCAAGAAATCTTTTATCAAACAGCATCGCCATCGAACACAAAATCACACAAAACCAGAATCTTAACAATAGCAAAAACAAACAAACTGGAAGCTTTAATTTGAGGAATCTTTACCTAATTACCCAACCAGAAAACCAAAAATTTAAAAATAAATAAAAAAGAATCACACACAATTATATAACACAAAAGAACAAAAGAAAGAAGCCCCTGGATGATGGATATCAAAAGAACAAAAATCACAATACCTTTGATTGATCGATGCACCATCGTTTTCGTGTTCTCTTCTTGATTGGCAGTATCTTCCTCATCACCCAAAAGTTGATCCTAACGAACCAACGAGGAAGATCTCCTTCTCCTCCAAGAATTCATCGTCTTCCTCCGCAGACGTCCCTCTTCTTAAAACCCCACCACCCTCCTCCAGGGACAGAGTGGATGGAATTGGGTGGTGCCATTTTCTTTCAAGAACGCAAAAGAGAAGGAAGAGGTTATTGAGAAGAGGCTGGTGGTGGACCGGTTCCTTAAAGAAGAACGAGCTCTTTCTTGAGCTCTTCTTCTTCTTCAAGATCTGCTACCGGCCGTTGATTGATTGATTGTTTTGGGAAAAGCCTGGGGGGTTTAGAGATTTATATAATAACGGGTGGGCCGGGCTTTTGAACGCAACTGTTTTTGGCGCCCTTAATGCTCAAGTCCAGACTCTTCATATCTCGTGGTGGGCGGTTCAAGCCTTACCGTGGGCGTTTTCTTTTTTAACTATTCTCGAGTAATAAGATAAAATGAGAATTCCGTGAGTTTATTTTGTGGATCGGATCAATTTTATTGACCCATGCACATCGATTTAGGTATAATCTTAACTCCATCTCCAAAAAAAAAAGAAAGAGAGAGAGAGGCTCCTTACAAATTGGTCAACTCCTAAGAGATTAGTATCTATTTGATACAAATTAAATTTTTTTTCAAGATTTTATAATTATAGAGGTGAATTCATAAATAATATATTGTAGTTGGGTCAAACCCAGACCATGCTTGTCTTGTCGTACGCAAGTCAAATTTTTCAGTCGAAAATAAATTTATAATTTCCAAATCCGACTACCTGCAGCTTAACTGACTCGTGTACATCTGCAAAGAACTCACAAGAAAATAGGGTCGAAAGATATATTTTAAAATATAAAAATTAAATAAATATTTAACCCAAAATATAAATACTAAACGAGAATTTACCTAATTCCACCTCATAATCAAACTCAAGTAAAATTTATGTAAATTTTATGTGGACATTGTAAAAATAGATAAAGGCAAAATTTTATTATCTCTTTTAACTGTAAGATATGGACTGAAACAATATATATATATAATCTCAAACCCAAGTTAACAAGCTGGTGATTTTGTTAAGATTAACAATTCTAAAATGCAAAAGATTTATCACGTCGTCTATATGTGACATACTTACAAGCATATTGATAAGTGCATGAAAATGTACTCTAAACATCACTTATTCGGGTTTGTTATCAAGTATTTGATCTTATTTATAGTTTATTTTGTGTCTTGTTATTAGAAAGCAATGGAACATGAATCTTGGAGCAATTGCACATGTTTCGGGACCTTACGGACGTATCATAATGACGCGGGAAGAGTGGAAACACGGAATGCAAAGTACCAAAAAAAGCAGCAGGCGCCACGGCGCCTCTCAGAATCTCCCATACAATTTGCCCGAGAGTTGGGCACCGCAACGCCATTTTTCAACGCCGCGGTGCCCCGACAGATGCCTAGAAACTTAATTTGGTCGTGTTTTATTTGCATAAGGACTCCATGACTTCTCTATATAAACTCAAGTTCGTTCAAAACCCTAAAAAAAGAAGAAATAAACAACAAAGAGTTGAAATCACATTTTTGAGAGAGAATAACGAAGAACTACAAGCCATACATGATGTCTCTCTGATCTATACAGGTTGTACCTCTTCCTTCTATGGATAACTAATCTCCTAGGCAAAGTTAAGGATGAACTCTTATAATTAGGTTTTTATATTCATTTTTTTGATTCCTGAATACTCTTCGATGTTTAATATAGTTGATGATTTGTTATTCTTAATTATCTTATGATTATGAATCCAGAGATTGTGTTTATCAATTTGCATATTGAAAGTACCTACAAGCAATAGCGACAAACAATCTCTATACCCAAGAGGGGGGTGAATTGGGTTATCGCTATAAATGCGGAATTATAAAATCTTTGCCGATTTTAAGCTCTTATTACCAAGTGAGAGTTTTAGGTCAATTTTCTCTATTCCAATTAATCTCCTATATGCAAGTTTCTAATCAATATTATAAATATAATCAAACTTGTAAATAAGTAAAAGTTAAGTGAAAGAGAAATACAACACCGCAATTTATAGTGGTTCGGCCAAACGTGCCTACGTCCACTCCCTCAAGCCTCGCTTGAAGATTTCCACTAGAATCGAGTTTTCCGTGGTTCACTCGTAACCCAGAGTTTTCCGCCAAGGCGCACTCCGAACCTTTTACAAGATTGAGTTTTCTACGTAGGTGCACTCACAACCTTTACAAATTACCCAAACGATGGGATTTCACAAATCACAAGTGTTTTTGATAAAGAAGAATTTAAAACACACTTGGGCACTCACAAATAATAAGAAGATTGTGTGAGATCAAACCCAAGTGATTTAAGCTCACTAAATGTATGGAAGGTGAGTGTGTGAGCTTGGATGAGTGTTTATGAATATGAAGGTGTATGACACTCTTTGTTTGCCTTAGAGAATGTGTATGAAGGTTTTCTAGATCTCTAGTAAAAGGCAAAGGAGTTGGGGTTCTATTTATAATAAAATGCAAAGCTTTCCCCAACTTACAGCGAGACCGGCGAGCAAACCGGCGAGGAGACCGGCATGCCGGTCTAGGGTTTCAATGTCTCCCAACGGCTATATAACGTTCGAAAAACTAGCCGTTAGACCGGCGAGCAAACCGGTATGAAGACCGGCGAGTGGTAGCCCGGTTCCAGAGAGCAGGATTTTCTTGCCAATACCGGCATGAAGACCGGCGAGGTAACCGGCACGGTATGGCCCGGTTCCAGTAGGCATGCGAAACAGGGGAATGCCGGTTTAATGACCGGTAAGGGACCGGTATGGTCCATGCCGGTTCCAGAAGGCTTCCCAAAATACTAAAATGCAGATATGAAGGTTTTAATGCATTTTGTACATGCCCCTAATGCATCTAAGTGAATGTGCATGATCCCTATGAGCTTAGGCACTTGAATATTACATTTCACATTACAAATTAAATCCTAAGCTAAGACTTTTGCAATATAATCTTCATTTTGCCGCAAGTCTTCACATTCTCGCTCTTCACCCCATATGCTTCGACACTTTTTGTATTGCTTTGTGTTTGCACGTCGAAGTCGTCAATTGCGTTGACGTCATCAAAATCCAATTAGGCGATCAAGTCGCCAACACATATAGGACTAGTCATGCTTCTTCTATGTGTGAATGGGAAACCCAGTTGTGATTGGTTATGTTATTTTATGAGTTAATCTTCTACTGCAGTATTGCCTGTTGGTATATTGTCGACGTTAGATAGGTCATAACAATAACATAGTTTGTTGGTAACATAGAGAAAATAATTCATCGATTACCTTAGAATTTAATATATTTTGAATTGAAATATCTTCTGATTATTGGTTTGTATAAGGAATCAACTACTGAATATAGAGATTTGATACAAGAGGGAAACCCGACGCTTTGATGCTTTTCTCTACTGATAACTCTTAAATAATTCTCATAGTTTTTATTTTACATTACAAATTCAATCCATCTCTTTAATTAAGTTGATGCTAACGTTATTATTTTAGATCAAAACGGGTCAACAGGTTGGCACAACCATATAACAATTCATAAGCAAACTATTATTCAGGTTTCGAAATATATTTCCCAACCAATACTTTTCTCTCTCTGTTTCTAGCAACAAACATCAGGTAGTTTTTTTTCCTTCACTTTTACTTTATTTGGTGATTATCTATAGAAATTTATCTATCTGTAAATTGAGATTTTTTTGCATTGTTGTGATATGTTACTTGAATTTACAGTTTGATTCTATTATCTATATCTAACTTCTGAAATTTCAGCTAATCATCTGTCATAATTTAGATTATAAAGTAATAACACGATCACTATCTTTTATAAAGTTTTTTTTTTTTTTTTTACATTCCATTTCCAAGATATTTTCTTTTCTTTATAATGGACTTCGATTGCATTCCAAAGCACCGAGTAAAAACTTGCATATAGTTTTAAAGGAAACTTTCACTTTACAAGTAGATTTTTTAAATGAGGTCTACATATTTTTGCAAAACCGTCTTAAGAATTGGATATTCAATTGTGTGGTTTAGAAGCGGAAGATTGTTTAAGTGGCTGTAATAGACCCAACTAAAGGTGTGTTTGTTTTATCGTAAAAAAATTTTGGAAAACATTTTCCTCATTTTACGATTCTCATACACTTGCAGAAAATTTGATCAACATAAACTGAAAATGTAATTAAAAACTAACTTCCAATGCAAATAAAAGGGATTTTATGAGCATCCCCAAATTTAAATGTCAAAAAATGTGCCTAAACTGAAAATGTGTGTGTCTATATATATATATATATATATATACTAGTTTTTTCCCGTGCATACGGCACGGTGTTATAGTATTTAGCCCGTGCCTACGACACGGTGTTACAGTATTTGCCCGTGCCTACTGCACGGTGTTACAGTATTTGGCCCGTGCCTACGGCACGGTGTTACAGTATTTGCCCGTGTCTACGGCACAGTGTTGCAGAATTAAATGCTTTTATTTTTTAATTAAATGATTTTATTTTAACTTTCTATTTTTTAATTTGAAACTTTTTGACCATTTCCATCAATCAATTCACTCTCCTTCCTCCAATTACCAATGAAATGATCTGGACCATCAATTAAGCCACATAAAAAGAGCCGTTGGATACACTCTCTTTCCTCCAACACCATTCTCCTTTATTATATAGATATATATATATATATATATATATAGTAAAATCATTTGATGTTTCAAAAAAAATGTTTAATTTAAATTCAGAGCACGCGAAGAGGTACCTGATGCATATATATAGAGACATGCTTTGGATATTTTTATATATATAAAAAAAAAAAAAAAATCAATTTCATCATCTTTTCATTTTTGTGTCCGAGAAAGAAATATGAACAGTTGTATCCTTAGTTTGCTAGATTTCTGAGTTTTTGTAACATAATTTAGAAATATAAATAATTGTATTTTAGAGGCAGACTCATATTGAATTTCTGTCACTAAAATGAGAGAAATTCTATCTTAAAATACTGTTTTACAAGCTTACATTTTTACAAGTTAGTATATATTTATATAATATTTGTAAATTATATGCATATACAATTGGTTCTGTTCATACTGTTTATTATTACCAATAAAATATTTAATAAATTCATCTCAATAATCCTCCAAATACTGAACCTTACAATTATTTTTCTGAAACCACTTCACAATAACCTTAGGGTCCGTTTGTTTGGCAGTAAAACGATCTCCAAATTTTTTTTTCCCATATTTTATGATATTGATGATACTTACGGAAAACATGGTCAATATAAATTATTTTATGATCAATGAAAAAATGAAGTCATTTTTTCGAAAATTGACTTACTAAATTTCCATAAGTCATTTTATATAATTTGTTTTTCTGCCCAAGATTTTCATGGCTTAATTCAAGGAATAACAAAATTTAGATTTGGACCCGATGTAGGAGGGAAGCAGGGTTACTGTTATGCCTATGATGCTGGTGATCACGATACTATTGGGCTTACAGCCTGTAGAAAGTACAAATAGCCCACGGGGACTAATAGGAGAATAAATAAGTCGCCACCCAGTATAAGACATTGGAAATGATTTAAGGTCACACTATACCCCGCAAATAAAATAGTATTCATTATGTCATCATCATATAATGCATAAGATTGACTAGACATTCTAATCAATTTCTCTTTCGACAAATGAATCATCATTTACGAAATATTAATATTATTTTCAAAAGACAGTTATACTATCTGTCATACAAATAGTCTTTTGGTGTCATTTGTTAGATCATATCTAATGCACGACTAATGTGAGTATCTCACAACTCTCTTAGTTTAATATCATATATAAAACTTTATATCGAATATAACAAAAACTATTTCCACTACTTTCACGGATAAAAGAAGAATTAGGTAAACATTTTACCTCATAAATATCTCATTATTACCTTAATAATGATAATGTCATTAGGATATATAACACTAGAAAGAAATTTGTACGCTCCCACTAACCCTACTATCACATATGTATTATCTACGTTTTGATAAAATCAGACAATCTGACTGATATCAAATTTAGATAACACATATTTTCAACTCATCTGAGTCTACAATAGGCTATATTAGCTAGTATACCAAACTGCAATCTTAGCAGATTACAAACTCCAGAGTCATTCCAGAATGAACTCTTTAAAAGAAGAAATCACAACGGATCTCTAATCTGAAGAAACCATTCAAATGACACTTTGCATTCTTTATCCAAAATATACAGTTTAATATTAACATTAACCAACATCTATTTAATTATTCAATTTGTGCGACTAGAGATAAGTTTCCTCAAAATCTACAATAGATTACTCAATATAACCTTTCTCACTGCCATACTATAAGGGTCAAACATTTAATAAGCTCACTTTGCTTTTGTTGCGCAAACCATTTGCACACTTTATGAACAGTTAATAACGAAAGCTTAATCAAGTTCAAATTTGATAGTAGTAAGCTATGAATAATCTTAAATCTATGGTTTAATGTTAATTTCCGAAATCGATATCAAATATCGCTCCCACTATAACTTATAGGATAATTTTTCGATAAGAAAACAACAGAACCATTAAATATCAAATATTTCGCAAATGATTCTGACATCTTATTGGGCTTGTATGGAAAATGTCTAAGTGTCTTTCCATCTGATTAATTATGTAGTTCCATTTATAGTTTATCACTTTCACAATTGATTTCAATAAGTCAAGTCTTTTCTATAATGGTCAACATCTGATGTTACAAACTAAGTAATAAAATAATTTTATTACTCGGGATCGTAGAAAAGATATTATATCAAATAGAATACAATATTATATTAAATAGAATAAATGATAAATTTTTACTTGTACCTCTGAGGCTCAAGTACTTTCAATTATAATAAAAATTTTAGTATCAAATCTGTTTCCCAACCCGAAAATTTTGGGTCGGGTTGAAATTTTGTAAATTTTTTTTAACTCGCGCGGGTCGAGTAGGATCACGTCGGATCGACCCGATCTTATGAACACCCCTCTTAGAGAATTCATAAACAAACTATTATTGAGGTTTTAGAATATATTTCTCGACCGACACTTTTTCCCTCTCTGTTTCTAGCAACAAACACCGTGAGTTTCCATTCCTTCATTTTTACTTTATTTGGCCGCTTCTTTTATTTCATTAACTTCGTGAATGACTTGTATTAATGTTGTATATGTCTTCATTGTTTTTTTTTTTGGGTCATCTTTTAGCTTCAAATCATAATCTTTAGAAAGAATCTAATTCATAATTATTGCCTACATCTTTTTTTAAGGTGGAGCTTTTTTGGTGTACTAAAGAGTATAACAAAAAAAAAAAAAGTTCAATTTTTTTTTTTTAAGTTTAACAAATGAATGTTTAAAATTATAGAGTTTTCAAATAAATTTTTAGATTACAAATAAACACGCTTTTTTATTTTTTTATTTTATTTTTTATTTTTTTTAATCTATAAACCGTTATATTATATTGAAGGGTACATTTAAGAAAGTAATTTCCATTATTTCAAGTTAACTTGTATGCAGTCCAGAATTTTGTATTTTGTAACAATCAATTGAACTATAATTTTGTATTTTTGGTGTGACGGTAATAAATGGTTTTTCAGTTGAAGCTAGTGAAAAAAATCATGGCTTTGGATGATGGGGATGGAAGAAGTAATTACAAAAGATTAAAAGCAGAGTTATAAGTATATAGTGAAGCGCTCAAAGAAGACCCGATAATCAACGTGAAACTAATCCAATCCTTTTTTCTATTTTTTTTACGAAAGGAGGGCGGCACCTCCCAAACTTTATTGAAAACCCTCACTTATGGCGGAAGAAAACCGTGGTTACAAAGAAATATCCATCAAACACATAAAAAAATTAAATTAAATTAAAAAACATACAACCGACGAGATCAATTTCAAAACTAAAAAACTGCATCAACAAAGAACAAGCTTATCTAAGCCTAATATAAGGTAATTTGCATTTGGCCTTTTAAAACTGCTGTGAGTAGCATCAATGCTGCATTTCCCCAACAAAACTGTGCAAGCGTTTCTGCTATACAGGCAAAACAAAGGACAAGGAGCAATTGTCATTTACAAACACTGTCAAGAAAATATAAAACTCTAATCTCTGAATGATGAATAATGTACTGAATTGATTAAATGACTAAGAAGGACAATTAAAAAAGATGAGAAAAATTAATATTAATAACATATTACCATAGTTGCGCCATTGTTTTCCTCGTTCTTTATGCCATTCCAAAAGTTCATAATTTTAAACTGAACTTTTGGATGATGAGGAGGATGATGCCAATGAAAAGATGAATAACACTCACAACAGCATACTGTATTGAGTTGTTGTTATGAGTTAATCTCTTCATCGGCACGAACCTCCTCATCCCCCAAAGTTCATCCAACTTCCGGGCCATTTCACTCATGCAATCCCTCATCTTCCTCAGCCACTACCATCAACAATTAATAAAACATATAATTATCATGAGTATTCATCCAGACAAAAGTTCTTGATAGGCAGTATCTTCCTCATCACCCAAAAGTTGATCTTTTTTCCTTCTTTAACGAACCAACGAGGAAGATCTCCTTCCCCTCCAAGAATTCATCGTCTTCCTCCGCAGACATCCCTCTTATTAAAACCCCACCACCCACCTCCAGGGACAGAGTAGATGGAGCTAGGTGGTGCCATTTTCTTTCAAGAACGCAAAAGAGAAGGAAGAGGTTATTGAGAAGAGGCTGGTGGTGGACCGGTTCCTTAAAGAAGAACGAGCTATTTCTTGAGCTCTTCTTCTTCTTTAAGATCTGCTACCGGCTGTTGATTGTTTGATTGTTTTGGGGAAAGCCTGGGGGGTTTAGAGATTTATATAATGACGGATGGGCCGGGCTTTTGATCGCAACGATTTTTGGCGCCCTTAATCGATTTAGGTATAACCTTAACTCTGTCTCCCAAAAAAAAAAAAGAATGAGAGAGACTCCTTATAAGTTGGTCAACTCATAGATTAAATATTTTTTATTTTAATTTTATAAGTTACTAATAGAAAAATAATTATAGAAATTAGGTGTCATGTATATTTATTTATTTTAATAGGAGATTATAATTTATATTTTTATTATAATAGATAATAAAAAAAATTAATTATATAGATTGTATACCACATATGTTTTTTTTTTTTTTAATTTTAAAGAGTCTCTCTCCCAAAAAAAGGAGACAGATTCTTTACAAGTCAATTTTATAATAAAGAGTATAATAAAATAAAAGTCAATTTTTTAAATTTATCAAATGAATGTATAAAATAATAAAGTTTTCAAATAAATTTTTAGATTATAAATAAACACTTTTTTTTTGTCTGTAAGCCGTTATATTATATTGAATGATACATTTAGGAAAATAATTTCCATTATATTTCAGGTTAATTTATATACAGTCCAGAATTTTGTATTTTTCAACAATCAATTGAACTATAATTTTGTATTTTTAGTGTGATTGTAATACAAAAGTAAATAGTGAAGTGATCAAAGAAGATTCGGTAACCAACTTGAAACTAATCAAATTACTTTTTTTTTTTTTTTTTTTTTATGATGAAAGGAGGGCAGCACCTCCTAAATTTTATTGAAAACTCTCTCTCATGACGGAGGAAAACCGTGATTACAAAGAAATATCCATCAAACACACAAAAAAAATTAAATTAAATTAAAAAACATACAACCGACAGGATCAATCTCAAAACGCAAAAACTGCATTAACAAAGAACAAGCTTATCTAAGCCTCATATAAGGTAATTTGCAATCGGCCTTTTAACACTACCGGAGTACCATCAATATCATCCCATGCTGTATATCCCCAACAAAACTGTGCAAGAGTTTCTGCTATACCGGCAAAACAAAGGACAATGAGTAACTGTCATTTTAAACACTGTCAAAAAAAAAATATAAAACTCTAATCTCTGAATGATGAAGGATGAAATACTGTACTGAGTTGATTAAATGGCTAAAAAATTTTACCTTAAAATTTAATAAAATCATATTAATGACACAAGAAACACATCTAAGACCGGACTTGAAATCTTTGCATTCAAATAGAAAAACCTGCACAAGAACCCTGCTTGTCATCTATGGCTTCTCCTAAGTCTTGCCAAGATTGATAATATAAATACCTGAGAAGCACAAACATGGAAACTGAGAATGGAACTATGAACAACTAAATTTTATCCAAGTAACAGATTTATTATCTATCAGCTTGAAGTAAAAAAACTTACCATTATATTGTAACAAGTTGAATTTGATTTTAATGCCTCTAACCTCATAATCAAATTAAGCATTTTTCCCCACTGTTTTTTTTTTTTAATCCCTTTCACAATTAAACATGTAGAAAAAGCAAATCAAAACAATGAAAAAAAACTAAGATAACTCATACTTAGTCTTTGCTAAACCTCCCAGCATTGCAATTTTGCTCAAATAGCTCACACTCAACTGCATACTCCATCACAATTGCCAAATGTGTACTCAAAACCACCTACAAACTCAAATACCCATCAGCTGAAAAATTCAAAAATAAACATATAAAACATTGGTAACCCAATTAAACTCCTTAGCAATCATTAAAAAAAAAAAAAAACTATAATTAAACACTACCCTCCTTGAAGCAAATAATATTCAGGTGGTGCAGTGATTTGTGATTGATAATCTCCCTAGCCACATTTTCATCAATCTGTAATTTAAACAATTAGACAAACAAAAGCACAATTCAACCTTTCAAATTAAAACGTCACCAAATATAATTTTCTTTCTAGTCTTTTCTTTCAACCCCAAAAACTAAAAATCAAAACTTTTAATACGAACCTAGAACACATTATACATGTATACAAATATTATATATATATATATATATATGCATGTTATGTATAGATCTGTTGTTAGAATACTAATGAAGGTAATTCGGAAAGCTAAACAGTGGAAAAAACAGATTCTCTATGGCCTCTATTCCCTCAGTTTCCAGACACTATGGCCTCCTACATTTATCTCCTTGCAGACATTGAGTTTGATAGCAGAAGATTGAGTCTGACAGAACAGGAATCGTGGAAACAGATTCTATTAGCCAATTGGCAGAAGATGCTTTCGTCAATAATATCCGTAATAAGATCAGAGAACTGCTTCTTGATACTTTCTTCAACTGATTTCCTAGGACCATTTTTCCAAAAGGATGATACCACACATTGATGTTTTCAAATTCTAAATTGAGTTACTTCAATTAAATACTAGAAAACAACCGCTCTATAGATGTTTGACATCCGTAATCATATGAAGTTACATATAAATAGTGCAGTTTCCATAAAGTTTGTTTCAAGATTAAGCTAGTCTATGAAACTGGAAGGATCAGTAAAGTTAGTCAACTCAAGAATTAGCTAAGTTCAGAATTAATAAAACATATAACTATCACGAGTATTCATCCACTCAGACGACAAAGAAATAAAAACCCTTAGAATCAGAATCAAACCACTGACAGATAACATGAAATCCACATTGGACCCAAGAAAACTTTATCGAGCAGCATCACCATCACACACAAAATCACACAAAACCAGAACCTTAACAATAACAAAAACAAACAAATTGGAAGCTTTAATTTAACTACAACAAACCCAGGAGCCTTTATCTAATTAAGCAACCAGAAAACAAAAAATATAAAAAAAGAATCACAAACAATTTCAAAAGATTAAAAGCAGAGTTATAAGTACATACTAAGTGCTCAAAGAAGACTCGGTAACCAACATGAAACTAATCAAATTCTTTAATTTTTTTTTTTTACGAAAGGAGGGCGGCACCTCCCAAACTTTATTGAAAACCCTCACTTATGGCGGAGGAAAACCGTGGTTACAAAGAAATATCCATCAAACACATAAAAAAATTAAATTAAATTAAAAAACATACAACCGACGAGATCAATTTCAAAACTAAAAAACTGCATCAACAAAGAACAAGCTTATCTAAGCCTAATATAAGGTAATTTGCATTTGGCCTTTTAAAACTGCTGTGAGTAGCATCAATGCTGCATTTCCCCAACAAAACTGTGCAAGCGTTTCTGCTATACAGGCAAAACAAAGGACAAGGAGCAATTGTCATTTACAAACACTGTCAAGAAAATATAAAACTCTAATCTCTGAATGATGAATAATGTACTGAATTGATTAAATGACTAAGAAGGACAATTAAAAAAGATGAGAAAAATTAATATTAATAACATATTACCATAGTTGCGCCATTGTTTTCCTCGTTCTTTATGCCATTCCAAAAGTTCATCATTTTAAACTGAACTTTTGGATGATGAGGAGGATGATGCCAATGAAAAGATGAATAACACTCACAACAGCATACTGTATTGAGTTGTTGTTATGAGTTAATCTCTTCATCGGCACGAACCTCCTCATCCCCCAAAGTTCATCCAACTTCCGGGCCATTTCACTCATGCAATCCCTCATCTTCCTCAGCCACTACCATCAACAATTAATAAAACATATAATTATCATGAGTATTCATCCAGACAACAAAGAAGTGCCAAAAAAAAAAAAAAAAAAAACCTTAGAATCAGAATCAAACCAAAAGTTCTTGATAGGCAGTATCTTCCTCATCACCCAAAAGTTGATCTTTTTTCCTTCTTTAACGAACCAACGAGGAAGATCTCCTTCCCCTCCAAGAATTCATCGTCTTCCTCCGCAGACATCCCTCTTATTAAAACCCCACCACCCACCTCCAGGGACAGAGTAGATGGAGCTAGGTGGTGCCATTTTCTTTCAAGAACGCAAAAGAGAAGGAAGAGGTTATTGAGAAGAGGCTGGTGGTGGACCGGTTCCTTAAAGAAGAACGAGCTATTTCTTGAGCTCTTCTTCTTCTTCAAGATCTGCTACCGGCCGTTGATTGTTTGATTGTTTTGGGAAAAGCCTGGGGGGTTTAGAGATTTATATAATGACGGATGGGCCGGGCTTTTGATCGCAACTGTTTTTGGCGCCCTCAATGCTCAAGTCCAGACTCTTAACATCTCGTGGTGGGCGATTCAAGCCTTACCGGGGGCGTTTTCTTTTTTAACCTATTCTCGAATCATATTGTAATAAGATATCCTAGTATCATAAAATGAGAATTACGTGAGTTTATTTTGTAAATCGGATCAATTTTTACTCAAGCACATCGATTTAAGTATAATCTTAATTTAACACATTCATAAAATGATTCAAGTCTTACCGTGGGCCTTTTCAATAAGATATCCTATTACCATAAAATGAGAATTACATGAGTTTATTTTGTGGATTGGATCAATTTTATTGACCCATGCACATCGATTTAGGTATAACCTTAACTCTGTCTCCAAAAAAAAAAAAAAAAAATGAGAGAGACTCCTTATAAGTTGGTCAACTCAAAGATTAGTACCTATTTGATACAAATTAAAATTTTTCTTTCAAGATTTTATGATTATAGAGGTGAATTCATAAATAATATATTCTAATTGTAAAACTCATATTGAGTTGGGTCAAATCCGAACCATGTTTGTCTTGTCGTATGCAAGTCAAATTTTTTAATCCGAAAATATATTTTTAATTTCCAAATCCAACTACCTGCAACTGACCTGACTCGTGTACATCTGTAGAGAACTCACAATAAAATAAAGACGAAAGATATCAGCTTCTCTGATAGGCCTGCGCGACTTGATCAATTATCAAGCCAACACAATCTATAATTCATATAATTTTTATTTGTTTCCTTTTTTGGTCTCGATCTTATAGAGATTAAATAGTGATAATTATGGGTATTTGTTCTAATTTTTTATTGACTAAAATAATTTATAAATATGACTATTTTAGATCAAATTGGGTCAACGAGTTGACCCAACTATATAAAAATTTCAAATATAGAGAAATCTTACTTTTTATAATATATTAATTATCATTATTATCTAATTAATTTATTTTACGAATTAAATATGTCAAAACATATAAAACCAATCATATAGGTGGTGACAATATTTGTCTATAATAAATTCATATAGGTACTCAATTATGTCAAATTATATAAAATCATTCATAAATGCGTTAACAAAATTTATCAATAATTAGTTCAGATTTAAATTACTCTCTCATATAATATGGGGTAAAGCATTAACTATGTCAACCAAGATGAGATTATCTGTAATGAATCAAGACACTCACAAATATAAAAGAATATTAATTATTACTCTTTAGATTACAATTCATATATTATAACATAAGTAATTTTAATATATATTTTCATATCAAGAGTGTCACCCTCTATCCTAGCTGAATGAAATTAGTTACTCGTGCTTTGAATTAAAAAAACTCATAATTTTATTAATGAAAGAAAAATGAAATTATAAGAAAAATGAAACACACAGGAAACTTCTTCCAAGTTCTTCAAGAGAGAAAATGAAAGAAGTATGGAGAAAATAGAGGTGAACACCTCTATTTATAGTAGAAGTGTTCATCCTTCAATTATGAATTATGACTTTCTAAATTATATACAAATAAGAAAATTTTACTAATTTTTTTTTTCTTTTTCCTTTTTTCCCTTTTATTTCATTTTTGTGGATCAATTTTCAAAAATTTAGGTGGATTTTGGCATTTCAAATTTTTTTATTTTATTTTATTTTTCTAATAATTAAAATTACATACAATACATGTGAATTTTTCACTAATTTTGACCTTGAAAACCTCAAAATTTGAAAATATTGTAAAGAACGAAGTTGTAGATATATGAGCTTTCTTTCATTTGGAACTAGAATTGCCTCAATTTGATATCGGAGTAAAAAATTATGGTCAAAATAAGAAAAATGCGTAAAGTTTGAATTTTCAAAATTATACACTAATAGAACGCCCTTTTAAGTTTATGGCCTCCAAAATCCAAATGTTACTTCCATTTTTTTAATTATGCATCCAAAGTATTATTTCACCTATATAAGGAATAAAAATCACAATAAAATTATATAAAATATAGATTTAATTATTATTTCACAAATGCATTAAATTAAATGGATTAATGAAACTATAAGTGTAAACTAATTACTTTATCTTTATTAAATGTATATTTTTTAGTGTTCATCACACCACCAACCAACTTATTACTTGTCCATAGTAATTCAGGTGAAACTCAAAAGATAAATTCTTATCCAAATTAGTAATTATTTTTTTCTTCTAAATTATCAAATAACCAGATTATCCCGTACTTTTTACCATTTTTCCATACACACATAAGAGAAAGTACATATCAATTTATTCTTCCCACAACGTTTATAGGTCTTGTTGAAAAAATAGTAATATTTTTTCAATAAAGTTATATTTTTATATCCTCGAGCTTGTATAAGATCCGAGGTGTTTAATTACATTGTGAGTTTATTACTCCATTTGTAACTCGAGTCCGTCTTAACCCCTAGCGGTAATAAAATATCATCATTTCTCATGTGGACATAGATATGAGTCACTTTTCAGCGAACCACGTATACTATGTGATCTATCTGTCTGCTTGTTAAGTCTGCTTTAGTTCATTAGTAACAAAATAAATCCACTGATGATGAAGGTTTATTCGAGAGGTTAATTTTTCATATTACCCTTCGAACGAAAAATAGCATTAACAAATTTATTTATAAAATGTCATTTTGAATTATTTAAAAAGATAATTAAACAAAAACCGAAAATTGAACTTTTGGATGATGAGGAGGATGATGCCAATGAAAAGATGAATAACACTCACAACAGCATACTGTATTGAGTTGTTGTTATAAGTTAATCTCTTCATCGGCACGAACCTCCTCAACCCCCAAAGTTCATCCAACTTCCGGGCCATTTCACTCATGCAATCCCTCATCTTCCTCAGCCACTACCATCAACAATTAATAAAACATATAATTATCATGAGTATTCATCCAGACAATAAAGAAGTGCCAAAAAAAAAAACCTTAGAATCGGAATCAAACCAAAAGTTCTTGATAGGCAGTATCTTCCTCATCACCCAAAAGTTGATCTTTTTTCCTTCTTTAACGAACCAACGAGGAAGATCTCCTTCCCCTCCAATAATTCATCATCTTCCTCCGCAGACATCCCTCTTATTAAAACCCCACCACCCACCTCCAGGGACAGAGTAGATGGAGCTAGGTGGTGCCATTTTCTTTCAAGAACGCAAAAGAGAAGGAAGAGGTTATTGAGAAGAGGCTGGTGGTGGACCGGTTCCTTAAAGAAGAACGAGCTATTTCTTGAGCTCTTCTTCTTCTTCAAGATCTGCTACCGGCCGTTGATTGTTTGATTGTTTTGGGAAAAGCCTGGGGGGTTTAGAGATTTATATAATGACGGATGGGCCGGGCTTTTGATAGCAACGATTTTTGGCGCCCTTAATTCTCAAGTCAAGACTCGTGGTGAGCGGTTCAAGCCTTACCGTGGGCGTTTTCTTGTGGATCGGATCAATTTTATTGACCTATATACATTGATTTAGGTATAATCTTAACTCCGTCTCCAAAAAAAAAAAGAAAAAGAGAGAGACTCCTTACAAGTTGGTCAACTCCTCAAAGATTAGTACTTATTTGATACTGTTTGCGCGATTTTTGTTCGCGGAGAAAGAGAAACGTATAAGGTTCAAATCTCCTGAGACAAAGTCCCAGCAAGAGGTGTTTGATTAAGCGAATAAGCCTCCAAGGGGCGCAAGTACACAAATTACAGTTCTAAAAGTTATAAAACTAAGAAATAAAAAATATGCATGTTTGAGTCTTCATTTGATTGGGCCCTTTTCTCTTTGTACTAGTGAGCTTTTATAGTGAAGCTTGTAAACCGCTTGGGCAGTTCCAGTATCTCCCTGCAGCTGCCGGATCGTGTCTTCAACCGTTGAGCTGTGCGTCTCAACTGCTTGATCGTGGAGGGAGAACTGCTTAACTGTTGTAGTCGTGGGATCAATTGCATTACGTGTTCTCGTTCTAATCGCTGCTTCGATCGTCCTGGGTTCTTTTCGCTCTAATCTAGTGATCGCTCTGATCGCTCTTCCTTTCGACGCCCTTCTTGCCTTCGTCCTTTACTCCTTCGTTATAGGGCGATTTCGCTCCAGGGTGACATTTCTTCTTTTGTCAACAATTGTCCCTCAAATTCACCTTGATTGAATTGGAAGTGAAAATCTAGGTGAATTTCTCGGCCTTCCATCCCGGTTCATTTTTCTTGTTCAGGGGAGGCTGCTACACTAATTGAGGGCTGGTCTGATGGGCATTCTTTCTCGCCCTCGACTAGCTAGTCACCCGACCGATCCCTCAGTCCAGAGAATCTGTGAAGCCGGGTAGTGCAGCACCCTCCACACAGAGGAACTCGGTCAGCCGTTGTCAACGGGCGTAACCCATCCGCAACCAGGGGATGCAGTACCTTCCACACCGAGGACCCTGGTCAACTGTCACTAACGGATATAGCCCATCCACAACATTACATTCCATTTCACACCTCATACCGTGTGGATGGCCATTAGCTAACTTTTTTACATTCCATTTCACACTTCATTAAAGAGAAGCTTTCATTTCCGATAGCCCATGCTTCATGCAAATATTTTCTTTTTCCAGGTTTGCTCCTTATGTTCTTTCCCATTTCATCTATTAACCAAATGATTTGCTTGGTTATGGAAGACCAAGCTGAGATGCTTTGAGTAGGATTGGCTCTTGGCTGGTCGGTTGGGAGAGGCTTTTCTTACAAGCTACTTCTTTAACCCTCCTCTTTATATACTCTCAAGATATGGTACTGTTTTCATTTGCAATGCCTTCCATGTGTTACCTGACTGATTGGCGGGTTCTCTGCCCTAAGCCTGACTTTGTCGAAAGTAACCTGCAGTCTGGTGGTTTTGTCACATCAACTCTGATTTTCTTATGTCACGCGCATCAATAATGGTGATAGCCTGGACGATGCTTCCGGGGGATGACTTATGTTGACACCTGTATTTGGCCGATCTAGTGAAGGTCGATGCTGAGATGCCGAGGTTTGACCGATCTATTGAAGGCCGATATTGAAGCTTAGCCAATTTAGTGGCCGATGTTGAGAGTGTGACCAATTTGGGGGAGAAGTTTTCGCCCTGTAATTTATCGGGCCGTCTTTTACAGTCCCATGCGAACCCGTGTTTGGGTAACAGAAGATGGGAAGGTTAGAATGTCTAACCAACCTTATGCTTCGTGTTTGGGTAGCATAATGTATGTCATGTTATGTACAAGCCCTGATATCAGTTTCACTGTTAGCGAAACTAGCAAATATCAGTCCAATCCAGGTAATGACCATTGGATGACCATTAAACATATCCTCAAGTATCTTAAAGGTACTAAGGATAAGTTAATAATTTATGGAGGAAATGAACTCCAAGTTAACGGGTATACGGATTCCGATTTCCAATCAGATCCCGATGATAGAAAGTCTACATTTGGATTTGTATTTACCCTTAACGGAGGTGCAATTTGTTGGAAAAGTTCCAAACAATGATCGACAGCAGATTCCACCACTGAGGCGGAATATATTGCAGCTTCTGAAGCTGCAAAAGAGGCTGTGTGGATAAAGAACTTTATCACAAAGTTGGGAGTTATCCCAAGTATCGAGAATGCGATTCCGTTTTACTGTGATAATACTGGAGCCATTGCGCAAGCAAAGGAACCGATGGCGCATCAGAAGTTGAATCATGTGGAACGGAAGTACCACATCATTCGAGAGATTGTTTCGCGAGGGGATATTATCATGTGCAAGGTACAGAGTGAAGATAATGTAGCAGACCCGCTGGCGAAGGCCATACCTCCGAAGTTATTTGATAAACACGTGGAGTCGATGGGTATTAGATACAATCGTTATTAGCACTAGAGCAAGTGAGAGTTTTTATTGGGGTTGGTGCTCAGAGCGCCAATTCACGGTTGTATTTCTTTATGAATACTTCTGTAAAACGTTATTATTATGAATAATATATGCAATTTCTATAATATAATGTATCTTTTAATATGGTAAAGACATAATGATATTAGAATGACTAGTCATGGTACTGTTGCAAAAGCGTCGCAACTGACATTAAGATGTATCATGACATTGTCATTCTCAGACAGTTACTGGTCAAGGTTTACATTACTTGGTCAGTATAGTAAACTCGTTGAGACCGGTACATGTCGTATACTGGAATAAATGATTCCAATGGTTTCTCAATAAACCACAAGTCTTGGAGACTAGTATAGACGTGTAGGTGTTTATAGCGGATAAACACTGAACGACTCACCGAAGATTTTTAATGGACGGTACTCCAACGTCAATAAGAATCTTATCGGGTTGAGTAGCACTTGTGATTCTTAGACTTGAGATGCCATTGTGGGCACATGAGACATCTTCTACACTTAGATGGCAGTCACGTCACCGATCTATTAAGATCAGACCTCCGCATGTTCGTTGGGTGTAGATAGATCCTCAGGGTGTCCTGTGTATCGAGATAGGATCCTTCAGTTCTGTGCATCAGAGCATAGGTAGTCCATATGATAAGCAATCAGATAAAAACCATGGGCCCGTGGTATAATTTAGAAGTTAGTTCTAAATGTTTTTTTTGAGATTGCTAATAGAATAGTCGACTGGATAATCCTTATAGAGATTTGACGTTTACATATATATCTCTGGGATTTATCCAGATACCTGTGACAGAGGAATTATACATTTTCCATGACCTCGACCTGTATGATTTAGCGATTTTATCAGTGATCGTCATAATTTACGGGTGGATAAATTATGGACACGAAATTGGATTTCGTGACAGATATGTCTGAATTTAGAGAGTCTCACTAATGAAATATACTCGTAGAGCACTAGGGCAATATTTATAAATGATACTAATTATTTATAAATTCGTTAAAAGGTTAAACGCAAAATACATGTGTAGGGACCCGATAGTCATTTCCTTAATTTTTTGTGTATTTGCATTTAATACTTGATTAATTCAAATACACATTAATTAAATGTCAAATTGAGATATTTGACTAATATCATAAACATATATATGTATTTAATATTTAATGTAAATATAATACATATATTTAATATTTTTATATTTAATTAATTATTTAATTATTTAATTATTAAATGATTTAATTAATTAATGTAAAGATATTTTTTTGTTATGATATTTGTGAGATGACATTAAGATGCTTTTGTTGACTTACTTTAATTCATTAAATGTTTGATGATTAAAAATGCAAGTTGATAAAAGCTAATTAATTGAAACAAAAATCAAAATATCTAGATATTTGGTATATACCAAATTCGGCCAAGGCATAAAGGATATGGTATCTATTGTTTTGTTTTTCATTTTAAGTTATCACCATCAACACTTTAATAAAAAACTCCATTGAAGAAAGAAAAAGAAGCTTGAGAGAAAGAAAGGAAAAACTAAGAAAAATCTTGGATTTAGTAAGTATTTCCAACCTTCCATTAGATAGAAAAATGTTCCTCTTGTTGTGGGCTTCACTTGGTGATGTTCGTATGTTTTTCTATTATTTATTCTTTGTATTTTTGGTGGATGAAAGTTTGATAAAAGGGTTGAGCATGTATAAAGTTGATATGATGTTACTAATAAGCTAGTTAGCATTCTTTCATGGTTTTAGAACCTTGTTGCCATTCTAGAGTTATTGACCCACTCTTAAATGACCTAGAATTGTTCTATAGTTGTTTCATTGTGGTGAGGCTTGATTGGTGTTGAATAAACATGATTGAAGTATTGGATTTTGTTAATTTGGTCTAATTTGTCCAATTTGTAGAAATTGAAAATTAGGGTTTAAGAACACTTCCAAATTTGGGGCTTTTCATTGATGTTGTGTATTTTGATGTGTATAAGATACATATAAAATCTTATGTTGATTGGATTTCAACTTGATGTGTTTTGAACATAGAAAGTGCAAAATGCACATTTCCCCCTCCTTTGGTAGCTCACGGCCTTGGGCCAATTTTTGGAAAATTTAATTTTCTAATTGTATTTGACATTTGAGACATGTTAAATTCATATTAGAAATGATTTAGAATCATTCAAAATTGTTTTGAACAATTTCGGATTAAAATAAACAAAATACTTGGTTTAGGGGTAATTCGGTAAATTCACATAAATTTGATTTATAGTGTTTTATTTCATAAATTGATTATTGGATAATAAAATAAATAAGTTTATTTTATTAATCCGAGAAAAATTTTTGAAATCGGAAAATTTTGATTTTCCACTGTTCCGTTGCGTTACCGGATTTCCGCAATAAAACCCTTACAAAATGGTATCAGAGCGAGTCTGATTCTAGGCCCCCTAATATGATTAGCCCTTTAATTCAATGTTTAATCATGGTTTCTTAACTTATACATGCATGTTATAATCTAATTTGATTAGATTTAGGGTGTATGACACTTAGCGGAAAATCACTAATTAATAAGGTTTAAATATAATTATGTATTTGAAGCATGTTATTTGGTCCGTCTTGTCAATACAGTTTATAAATATTTCTTCGTGACTACATCCGAGACCGTGCCTTTGTTGTGAGGGTGTAGCCGATGGAGATTTATTTATACATGATGTATATCAAATACTAGATAAATTCAAGCGAAAGCGGAATCCTGAACGTGCCATAGCTGTCAGGGTTACGCAAGTAACTTGAGTTTATCATTGACAAGTTTAACCTTGGTACGTCTCCTTGTGGGCCTGCCTTAGTAGCGACAACGAGAAACGACCAGGACCGGAAACCCAGGAGTCACTAGTGAGTGATTGACAAATGAATTGTCTACCTGATGAATATACGTAGGCGAGACCGTGCCTCTGCTGTGAGCTGAAATATATTCACGGGATCCACTTTTCACTATTTGTATTTAATTTAATTATTAAATATTTGTATTCTGTTTGGGGATTACAGTATTGCATGATTTAGTGGGAGAGGCATTTTTAGATTAAAAAATCCATGATCTAGTTTATGCTTTTGATATTATATGAAATTGCTTAAATTTCTGCTAACTGTTTTTCGTGATCTATATGATAGATTTGCGATGGCGGCACCATCCACTAATCAGTTTGCGTGTATGCTTGATGCGAACAAACTAAAAGGCGCTGATAACTTCGCCGATTGGGAATTGGATTTTAGGATTGTCCTCGATTCCGAGAAGTTGGGATATGTTCTTGAGGGTCTGATGCCCCTTGCTGTGGCAGAGGAAGCTACTCCGGAAGAACGCGAAGTCCTCCAAGCTTGGAAGGCTGATGACTTAAAAGTTAAGTCATACATCTTAAGTTCGCTTTCACCGGGTCTCAAGAAACAGTATTATGGCATGTCAGATGCCTATACTATCACTGGACATGAATCGGCCTTCCACTATCACTGGAGAAGTCTTGTGTGTGCTTCGCCAGTAGTACGAGATCCCCATCGGCATAGCTCTAGATGTCTTCGGCTCATGTGACCGTGCGAGCCAACCTGACGAGGGCTTGGTTGCCCTTCTCCATTCCTTCTTCGAGTGCGGTCTGCTGCTGCCCATCCAACCCTACTTTACGGGGATGCTGGCCAGAACGGAGATCGCCCCTTGTCAACTAAACTTGAATAGCTGGAGGATTCTGTCCGGCTTGCACGTGATCTGGTACAAGGCATGCCTCAGAGAACCGATTTTTTAGGAGTTGAAGAGACTCTACCAACTGAAGGCCAACCCAAAAACTCACCACGGTTGGTATTACCTCTCTTCATATGCCGACGCCCCCGCCCTCATCAAAGACCTTCCATAAACTAACAAAAATTTCAAAGACCATTGGTTCTGGGCTACATGCGACTGAGGGTCGACCTTGTCTGTTTTCCTGGAAATGACTGAAGTCCTCGATATCTTCAGAGCGGGAGGTAGGGATGGCAATTTTACCCGCCTACCCGCAAACCCGCAAAAACCCGCCCTCAATGGGTTTGGTATTTTAAAATAGAACCCGCTGCGGGTGCGGTGCGGGTTTGGTATTTTAGTAAAATATGCGGGTACCCGCAGCGGGTACCCGCATACCCGCAAAAAGAAATTTTTAATTAATCTCATGAGTCATGACTCACGTAATTGTATCCATAATCATTTTAATAATAAAAATTAAATAAATTGGATGATATAAACTAGAAAGAAGCAATAGTGAATTAAAATGTTATGGGCCTATAGCCCATGCCGTGAGTCACTGCCTGTGCCTCATTTAAATTTAACAAACAAAACCTAATTACTATTATGATAAGAGGTATAATATGATCAAATGGCAGTAAGCTATGTACATTTTCACACTTGGCTGAGACTGGTAGTTCCAGATGCAAACAGTTCTTGAATACAAACTCGCTAAAATCCTGAGATGACCAAACCCACAAAAAATCCGTTGGGTACCAATGCGGGTTTGGTAATTTGTTCACATATGCGGGTGCGGGTTTGGTAATGAAAATTAAAACCCACAGCGGGTATGTTGCGGGTTTGGTAATCTGTTCACATATGCGGGTGCGGGTTTGGTAATGACAAACCCGCACCAAACCCTACCCGCTGCCATCCCTAGCGGGAGGTTAGGACCCGATGTCTCAATTTCTCTTTCTTTCTCAACTTTCATTCAAAAAATGCTAACTCTTTAACATTTCTCAGCCTGCTAGAGGGATCCTCCCAAGGTAACCCGTGTGGTCTGTGTTAGGATCAAAGTGGTCTGAAACTACGCCTGCCACTGGATGGGGGTAGTTAATGACTCTACCTTCTTGGAGTCAGGGCTCGTCCGAAGTGCACCTCCACAGGTCCCGAAGCGATTTGGTAGACTCTTATTGACTTTCTAACTGATCCCCTTACTTGCTCGGCTCGTAAATGACTTGAACTCATCTGAATTCTGAATTGATCATGTTTTCTACTTTTACTTGGCAGGAATGTCGAGACAACCCAGTGCTCTTAACAAAATCAAAGAATTGACAAAGAGGCCCGGGCCAAGTGGAGCGGGAACCTCCCGAAAAAAAGCGTCTGATCAGAGGGTTCTGACCAGGAAGAAGATGAGGTGGAGGAGCAACCTCTGGTCAGAAAGTAGGCTGTCAGGAGAGAGAATAAAACTGCCAAGGCCTCCTCTAAAAAAAGGAAAAGGCACCGTGGTACTCGGGCCGGATAACCTTAGCGAAAAATCCGAGAAGCCACTTCACACCTTGTGTCGGTATTCAATCAGCTGGC
This sequence comes from Zanthoxylum bungeanum, assembly GCA_019454045.1. Classification (NCBI taxonomy): domain Eukaryota; kingdom Viridiplantae; phylum Streptophyta; class Magnoliopsida; order Sapindales; family Rutaceae; genus Zanthoxylum; species Zanthoxylum bungeanum. Next base: position 87,140 of record SKCR01037447.1, read on the forward strand.
CGAAGTGGTGCCTCCCGAGAAGATCCCGAATTTCTTGGACATCTCCCCGGAGGAAATAATTTTCCGTTTCTCCCTCCGTATAGCCGAGGTAAAGTTTCTTCTTTACTTCCGCACTGTATTTTTATTTTGTTCTCTGATTTCTTCCTTTTTTCTCCTGCAGGACAATTATATGATGGCACAAAATAAGGACCTGCTCATGAGTCTTCTTATTGAGGGGGGCCAGGTGCAAAGGCTCCAAAGTCAAATCACAGACAAAAGATTACCCTGGCCAAAAAGATGAGAAAATCAAGGCTCTGGAGAGGGTCAGGGATGAGGCCCTCAAACTGATTGAATCCCTTCGTAATGCGTCTAATCTGGACAAGGAGAATGCCAAAATTGCCAAAAAGGATTGGGAGGCTGCTCTGGGTGAGAGTAAACAACTGGGGTGGGAGTTGGGCGATGCCGAAGCCAAGCTAAGGAGGATAACTGAGGAGAAAGATCGGGCTCTCGAGGAGCTAAAAAAAAGAGAGGTCGACCTTGAGGAGAGGGAGGCTGAACTGCAGAAGATGGAGGCCGAACGGCAACAGAGGGAGGTTACACTGGAGGAGGAGCTGAAGAGTGCTCAGCTCAAGATGATCAAAGATTGTGCCGAGATCATTTCAATACTGATGCACGAGGTTAACATGGAGTCGATCCACACGACCATCCGTTACTGTAAAGGAGAAATCTTCGCGGAAGAGGCCCGAAAATTGTTTGTCCTCCCTTCGGAGGAAATCTAGAATCCGGAGCCCGTATCAAATGTTCCCCCATCTCTGACTCCTGAAGAGATCCAGTCTGAGGTTCCCGTCCCTGCCCCTGAAGTACCTGAGGCCGAGGTCGCAGCCGTTTTTCCTTCCCAAATTGAAACTGAAATTTTCCTGTCGAGCCTGTACCAGTCGTTCAGCCGTCTGGGTCTGCACAAGAAACAGCTGCTCCTGCACGGGCCGATTGATGGGGGTGACCCAAAGGGAGCCCCATGTAATTTCAAACAATATATTTCTTTTTGTAATGATGATTGTGATCCTCCCCTTTTTAGCACTTATCTCAAATATATTTTGGTCTACTCTTTATACTTAATTTATTTTGGCTTTAGATTTTCTGACTTGCCCTTCTATATCTCGTTTCGACCATGCACTCGGCCAATTTGAGTCCGACTTCGAGGTAACAATTTGTCCCCGAGCCGAGATCGAAAGCATTCGGTGGGATGTAACTCGACCCTGAGGTGAGAATAACACTTGGCCCTGGGGGTATGCTGCGTCACCAGACCGAGGAAATGGACTCGGTGGGATTCACCCCAACCCCGAGCTGGGATGAACACTTGGCCCTGGGGGGATGCCGCATCCCTAGACCGAAGAAATGGACTCAGTGGGATTCACCTCAACCCCGAGCTGGGAAGAACATTTGGTGGAATAAAGCAGACTCGGCGGAACGAATCCATCCCCGATCTGGTGGAACAAAGCAGACTCGGCAAAAGCAGATTCGGAGGAACGAATCCAGCCATGATCTGATGGAACAAACCAGACTCGGTGGGATTCACCCCAACCCCGAGCTGGGATGAACACTTGGCCCTGGGGGTATGCTGCGTCACCAGACCGAGGAAATGGACTCGGTGGGATTCACCCCAACCCCGAGCTGGTGGAACATTTTGAGACTTACACGGGGGAAGAATTTCACCATCGGAAGCTCTGCGGATCCTGGTTCGGGTGTCCCCTTGCCAGACCAACAAAAAATAAAGATTGGATCAAAGCAAAATTAATAGAAAATGGAGGTGACTTAGCACATATCCCATGTAAAATTTCAAGAGGTAAAAACAACAACTCGGGTGCTCCGAGGCAGCGTCCTGCCCGAGGCTCCCAAAACATAATTTTGAACCTTACAATTCAGTGTCCTGGATATCCAGGCTACAGATGCACCAATTCGGGCGGTCAGGCAAATCCCCACGGGGGACATGGACACCCCGTGTGTGCCTTCCCTGGGTGGTGCTTAGAGGGACTCACCAGGAAACTCGTAGGGGTAGAAACCTCCCTAGGTCCGGTTTACCCGAGACTCTTGTAATCAAGGGCACCATTCGGAAATACCCGAGCTAGGTGGTCTGATGGTGCTCAGAGGGACTCACCAGCCCACTCGTATGGGCATAAACCTCCCTAGGTCCGGTTTACCCAAGACTCATGTAATCAAGGGAGCCATTCGGCCAAACCCGAGCCAGGTGGTCTGATAGTGATCAGAGGGACTCACCAGCCGACTCGTAGGTGCAGAAACTTCCCTAGGTCCGGTTTACCCGAGACTCCTGTAATCAAGGGCGTCATTCGGCCAAACTTAAGCCATGGTGTCTGATGGTGCTCAGAGGGACTCACCAGCTGACTCATATGGGCAAAAACCTTCATAGGTCTGGTTTACCTGAGACTCCTGTAATCAAGGGTGCCATTCGGCCAAACCCGAGCCAGGTGGTCTGATGGTACTTGGAGGGATTCACCAGCCGACTCATAGGGGTAGAAACCTCCCTAGGTCCGGTTTACCCGAGCTATTCCTCAAAGATGCGAGACATGGGGTAACGCTCCGGCCTCGTGGATTTGATAATGACACCTGGGATTGGCGTACCATGAGGGGTTCATGCGTTTCCCGCATGCACTCCATCCCTTGATGCGTTCTGGATCCTCAAAAGTGAAAGGAACCAGGTCAGAACACTTCCACCCGGGGGTTTGATAATGACACCAGAGATTGACGTGCTACGGGCTTGGTGCCATTCCCGACCACTGATCACCCCTTCGCTTCGAGCACATCCCAAGAATATTAAAAAAAACTTTCGCATTCATTTAACAAAAAAGTAAAAATAGACAAGTTTCTTAAAGAAAAAGAGAGTTTTATTCATATTCAAATGACTTGCTGCCCTTCTTACAACTCTTTGCGGGACATTTTAATAAAGGCTTTTACAATGCTTTCTTCTGGTTCTTGCTTTGCGGTCCGACCACGTCTTCTGGTCTGAGCTTGATTCCGAAGGCTCTCGATGCGTATGTCGTACTTGTAAACTTCACACGCAAGTTGGTTCCCGAGTCGGGGCTGCTTCAGATCCTGCTGATCTGAACTGGGCTCACAGGGTCTGGTGCATCAGACGCTCCACGGGCGCTGATGAATAATGCATTTTCCCTGGACCTAGCATATCCCGAGCAAATCTGGAACCCTAGCCGGAGCTTTCAGTCCTTGCTCATTGTGGTTCTCCCCGTGGGCTTTTTCTCTTTTCTTCTCATTCGGGGAGACCACCACACCAATTGAGAGGGGGCCTGAGGGACGTCATGCCATGTCCTTGGTTGACCAGTTCCCACCTGGATCCTTGAGCACCACCAAACTTTAGAGTTGATGACCCTGGAAGGCCGATCAGTTTTGGCGTCTACTCTAAGAGGGACAGGTTCAACTGCAGCCAACGAATATCACCAATCCGTAATGTTACATTCCATTATACAACTCAGCCCTGATGGGTGATTGTTGGCTATCCCTCTCACATTCCATTATGCAACTCATAAAGAGAAAGTTTCAGCTACTAACCCTCTTCCAGCGGACTTTTTCATTCTCCCGTCCTGACCAACTTATTCCCATTCCTTTCCTCTTTCATCCATTCTACTGTTGAACTACCCAAAAACCTACGGTTTCCACCTCTTACCATCATCTTACTACGCAAGTTGCTTTTCGTTCTTTCCCCATAGACAGCGCCAACTGTTGACAGATGATTTTCGTCCCAGAGGCAGTTTCGGGATAACTCCACCGAGACAACCTTCCCTCAACCTTTAATTTGTTTGGTTATGGGAGGACCAAAAGAAAATTTAGTAAAAGATGGGAAAAACACACAGATTGACAATGAAGTTTTAACGTGGTTCGGTGGAGTGAATCCAGCCTATGTCCTGGGGCAAAAAACGATGGAGGTTATTTTATTACCAAAACTGACTCGACCGACCTATTTTGAACAAGGTCTAAGCGTGACCGAGCAGTTAAAAGAATGTTTACAAGTGATGTTCTTCTTCTCTTGTTACAAGTTTTTTTTATCCGAAAGAACTCAACCTTTACAAGTGAATCTACCCTTCTTTTATATACTACGAGTAACACACACTGTTCCCATAATTTTAGGGTGTTTCCCGCGCGGTCACCGACTGATTGACAGGCTCTCTGCCATAAGATTGTCTTCGTCGAAAGTAAGCCTATCGTCTGACGGCCTGTCACGTCACTCTGTTTTCTCCACTGCCACAGTCAACATTCTGGATCCAGCCTGTAAAGTGATTCTGAAATGATAACATGTTTAGGCGGGAAAATCCAACAACTCTGATCCCTGTGTCGGTCTTCAAGAGATCGGCCAAGTGGTATGCCGATCTTCTTAAACTATTTCCGTCATAACTTGAAATGTCCGAGCTCATCCGCTGGTTCTAGGTGCTAAGGCCAAATCAAATCGAGCTTCAGGTAAAGTGTGGTCGGCCTCGACCCTGTCGCGGCCAGCCTCTGAGATCTGTACCAAAATGCATCCATTGGTTGGTCATTTTCACGAAAATTGGGACCCTGATCTCTATGTCAGGTCGAAAGAGTGATATACATCCTCTGGTTCTTGGTCCTCTGAATGAGGTGAATTTCCCACTATGCCCTTACCGAACTGTACAAAAGACTTAGCTGCAGAAATCCCCATCAACATATTTCTCAACCAATACTTTTTCTCTCTTTGTTTCTAGCAACAAACATCGGGTAGTTTCTTTTCCTTCAATTTTACTTTATTTGGTGATTATCTACAGAAATTTATCTATCGATAAATTGAGATTTTCTTGCAGTGTTGTGATATGTTACTTGAATTTACAATTTGATTCTGTTATCTATATCTAACTTCTGAAATTTTAGCTAATCATCTGTCATAATTTAGATTATAAAGTAATAACATGATCACTCTATTTTATTATTATTATTTTTTATATACATTCCACTTCCAAGATATTTTATTTTCTTTATAATGGACTTTGATTGCATTCCAAAGCACTGAGTTAAAACTTGCATATAGTTTTAAAGGAAACTTTCACTTTACAAGTAGATTTTTATTGAGGTCTACATATTTTTGTAAAACCGTCTTAAGAATTGGATATTCAATTGTGTGGTTTAGAAGCGGAAGGTTGTTTAAGTGGCTGTAATAGACTCAACTAAAGGTGTGTTTGTTTCATCGTAAATTTTTTTTTGGAAAACATTTTCCTCATTTTACGGTGCTCGTACACTTTCGGAAAATTTGATCAACGTAAACTGAAAATGTAATTAAAAACTAACTTCCAATGCAAATAAAAGGGATTCTATGAGCATCCCCAAATTTAAATATAAACCTAAACTGAAAATGTATATATATTGTAAAATCATTTGATGTTTCATAAAAAAAAATATTTAATTTAAATTCAAAGCACGCGAAGAGGTACCTGATGCATATATATAGAGGCAATTCTTTTCGTAGGGACGTATTCGACTTCTCTAGGTCTCTCGCCTTCCTCAGGCTGGCTTCCATATATCTTTTTTGGAAGATGGCATACTCCAAAGTCTGACTCGATAAAAGCAAAAATAAATGAACAATTTCTCTAAGAAGATTTGTGAATACAAAATTCTTACCTCGTAATTTCGAGCAACGGCTCTCTTTGCAGCCTCCAGTGGTCCTAATGTCAGCATTCGATAGTCATCTTCCTCTAAAAGCAATCCATTGACAAAGCTAGACAGACTGGAGGGATCCGACATAACCTCCGTGCTCCTTGGGATCTTGATTATTACATTGTCAGGGTTTTCTTCAACATCCAACAATTGTTTTCTCTTCTTCGAATAGTGACCAGACCCAGTCGATAACTTGTGAGCTGTTCAGCGGGTAGGATAGCTGGAGTATCCTTCTTTGGGAGTTGAGACTCGGGGATTGCTTCAACTTCCTTCCCATTGGATTTTTTATTCTTCCTCAATTCGAGCATCTCTTATACTATAGTCGATTCATTCTTTCGAAAAAGCCAACCTAACTTGAACCGACTCTGAGAACCGATACTTTATTTTAATCTCCCTCATGACTCTCTCGATTACACTACTTTGAGGATTATTGTTTAGAAGATTGGTCGGTTCACTTGTGCTGGGTTCACTCGACTTGGTAGGAATAGATCGTAGAGCTGGCACGTCCTTAGAAATATCAACCGGAGCCTCCGTCGACGCGACTGTCATCACATCACCTTCGTCTCCACTCAGTGAATCCCTACCATACCTACTAAAAGGAGGGACGACCCACAATGGAGAGCCTACATACATCTCCATCGATGAATCACTTGAGCTCGAGCAACCATCGGTCGACATACCAGTTCACTCTACAAACAACGAATCAACCTAAAACCAGTTTGACAGAAGATCAAACCTAGGCTTCACACAAACACAATCCTAAAATACCCTAACCCAAATTGAAGATCAAAACCTTAATCCTAGCTAAGAACAGGTTGAATATACCCTTTGAACAATTTGAAGATTTGAAGAACATGAAGAAATGAAAGAATAATACCTTAAAAATCGAGGAAAGCCCTCCAACCTTGTGACTCGAGAGAAGATGTTGCGAATGAAGTAAATGAGACCCCTCAAGGCTTCTTATGCCCTTCCTCACATTGACTTCTCATTTTCCCGCCAAAAGGACCTCGAAAACAATGCTGCATTTATTACAGGTAAGGAAATCGATGGGAACTAGAGACACTCGGCACCAAATAAAGCATTACCGACTGGGTACCTAAGCAACGCTGGCACAAGTAAAGTTAATTGACCTTCTCTTGGTCCAGTCGACATGTAGACTCTGTTTGGTCACTCTTTGGTACCAAACGAGTGAATGTCTTCATGGACTTCGACAGGTCCAGTCGATGAGAACACCTCCCAATAGGCTCATGATGGAGTCAAGGATAAGTTCAATGAACTTCTTCTAGTCCAGACGACATGTAGACTCGTTTAGTCACTCTTTGGTACCAAACGAGTGAATGTCTTCCTGGACTTCAACAGGTCCAGTCGACGGGAACACCTCTCAATTGGCTCGTGATGGAGTCAAGAATAAGTTCATTGACCTTCTTCTGGTCCAGACGACATGTAGACTCGGTTTGGTCACTCTTTGGTACCAAACGAGTGAATGTATTCCTGCACTTCAACAGGTCCAGTCAACGGGAACACCTCCCAATTGGCTCGTGATGGAGTCAAGGATAAGTTCATTGACCTTCTTCTAGTCTAGACGACATGTAGACTCGGTTTGGTCACTCTTTGGTACCAAATGAGTGAATGTCTTCATGGACTTCAACTGGTCCAGTCGACGGGAACACCTCCCAATATGCCAGTGATTGAGTCAAGGATAAGTTCATTGACCTTATTCTGGTCCAGATGATATGTAGACTCGGTTTGGTCACTCTTTGGTACCAAACGAGTGAATGTTTTCCTGGACTTCAACAGGTCCAGTCGATGGGAACACCTCCCAATTGGCTCGTGATGGAGTCAAAGATAAGTTCATTGACCTTCTTCTGGTCCAGACGACATGTAGACTCGGTTTGGTCACTCTTTGGTACCAAAGAGTGAATGTCTTCCTGGACTTCAACAGGTCCAATCGACGGGAACACCTCCCAATTGGGTCGTGATGGAGTCAAGGATAAGTTCATTGACCTTCTTCTGGTCCAGACGACATATAGACTCTGTTTGGTCACTCTTTGGTACCAAACGAGTGAATGTCTTCCTGGACTTAACAGGTCCAATCGACGGGAACACCTCCCAATTGGGTCGTGATGGAGTCAATGATAAGTTAACAGGTCCAGTCGAGGCTCGTGATGGAGTCAAGGATAGGTTCATTGACCTTCTTCTGGTCTAGACGACATGTAGATTCGGTTTGGTCAAGAGTGAATGTCTCTCTGGACTTCCACAGGTCCAGTCGACAGGAACACCTCCCAATTGGTTCGTGATAGAGTCAAGGATAAGTTCATTGACCTTCTTCTAGTCCAGACGACATGTAGACTCGGTTTGGTCACACTTTGGTACCAAATAAGTGAATGTCTCCCTGGACTTCATCAGGTCCAGTCGACGGGAACACTCCCTAATTGGCTCGTAATGGAGCAGAGGTTAGTTCATGTACCTCCACCTGGTCCAGACGACACTGTCATATGAACTAAACCCCTGAACTTTTATCCGGCTCGGTCAACTGGGGACATTCCCAATGGCTCTCATCGAATCAAGCTAAAGACCATGACTACTTTCAGTACAGATGACATTGAAGGCTCAACTACTCATGGCAAAGAATACGTCTTGAACCTTCAACTGAGGAAATCCCCCCTAGTTATTTGCTAGCCAGATTCAAAATCGTACCCACTTTGATCAGGCGACATTAAAGACGCTCGAATGTGGCCCAGATCGGGTAACGAAGACTTTCCTAGTTTGGTTCAAACGACACGACCAACGAATACTCTCCAAGCTAATGACTCATTGGCTTAGAGAGTATGGGACAAACTGTACGAGCCAAATTTGGGCCAATGGCAATTTCGACTTTTTACTTCAAGCACAGTATTAAATACACCCCAGACTCCCCTAACAGTACCTGATGCAAGGTCCAGGCCCAAGTTACTACCCCGAGCCCACACACTAAAGGAAACCTTAAGTTTATTATATAGGCCCAGAGATCCACATACCCATGCCCAATGAAATACCCCATATCCGAGCCATGTCTAAGGCCCACTATACATCAGCCCACGAATCACCCAGACTTATAAACACTCTTCAAAAACCCAGCCGTTTACAGCATACAACGGGAAAATATAATAATCACCCAACGGATGAGAATCAACTGTTACCAATACCCGACGGACGAACAATCAAGTACAGTAAATACACACGCCACACACCTATAGAGAGTGTGTATATAGGGGAAAAATGTCTACGGATAAAGGGGCATTCAAAACTGTACTACCCACAGCTCAATCATACTCACCTCATAACATCTGGCACTCCCACCTACCACCCTCACGGCAGCCTACGGGGATCTAGGAAACATCTGACCTTGTCCCTCCTTCTACGACTATTGCACCTCATTTCCCCCACTGACTTGGGCGTCGGAGTGCCTACGACATCCACCACAGCGATGGGTAGACCCTTCACGTTCACCCTACCTCTTTGTTTTGCAGGATTGCTAGTGTCCTTCTACGAAATCTCGATTGTAGACATCGTGCGAAAATCAGCGTCTACATCATTTTCTTTTAAGAACGCAAAAGAGAAGAAATATGTTATTGAGAAGAGGCTGGTGGTGGACCGGTTCCTTAAAGAATAACGAGCTCTTTCTTGAGCTGCTCTTCTTCTTCAAGATTTGCTACCGGTCGTTGATTGTTTGATTGTTTTGGGAAAAGCCTGGGGGGTTTAGAGATTTATATAATGACGGATGGGTCGGGCTTTTGATCGCAACGATTTTTGGCGCCCTTAATGCTCAAGTCAAGACTCATGGTGGGCGGTTCAAGCCTTACCGTGCGCGTTTTCTTGTGGATCGGATCAATTTTATTGACCCATGCATATTGATTTAGGTATAATCTTAACTCCGTCTCCAAAAAAAAAAAGACATCTTACAAGTTGGTCAACTCCTCAAAGATTTGTACTTATTTGATACAAATTAAAATTTTTCTTTCAAGATTTTATAATTATAGAGGTGAATTCCTAAATAATATGTTCTAATGGTAAAACTCAAATTGGGTTGGGTCAAACCCGAACCATGCTTATCTTGTCGTACGCAAGTCAAAATTTTCAGTCCGAAAATAAATTTTTAATTTCCAAATCCGACTATCTGCAGCTGACCTGACTCGTGTACATCTGTAGAGAACTCACAAGAAAATATGGACGAAAGATATCAGCTTCTCTGATACGCCCGCGTGACTTGATCAATTATCAAGCAAACACAATCTATAATTCATATAATTTTTATTTGTTTCCTTTTTTTGGTCTCGATCTTATAAAGATTAAATAGCACTAAATAGTGAGAATTATCAGTATTTGTTCTAATTTTTTATTGACTAAAATAATTTATAAATATGATTATTTTAGATCAAATCGGGTCAACAGGTTGGCCCAACCATATAACAATCCATAAGCAAACTATTATTCAGGTTTCAGAATATATTTCTCAACCTATACTTTTTTCTCTCTGTTTCTAGCAACAAACATCAGGTAGTTTCTTTTCCTTCACTTTTACCTTATTTGGTGATTATCTACAGAAATTTATCCATCGGTAAATTGAGATTTTCTTACAGTGTTGTGATATGTTACTTGAATTTATAATTTGATTCTGTTATCTATATCTAACTTCTGAAATTTTAGCTAATCATCTGTCATAATTTAGATTATAAAGTAATAACACGATCACTCTATTTTATAATTTTTTTTTTTTATACATTCCACTTCCAAGATATTTTCTTTTCTTTATAATGGACTTCAATTGCATTCCAAAGCACTGAGTTAAAACTTGCATATAATTTTAAAGAAACTTGCATATAATTTTAAAGGAAACTTTCACTTTACAACTAGATTTTTTAAATGAGGTCTACATATTTTTGTAAAACCGTCTTAAGAATTGGATATTCAATTGTGTGGTTTAGAAGTGGAAGGTTGTTTAAGTGGCTGTAATAGACTCAACTAAAGGTGTGTTTGTTTCATCGTAAAATTTTTTTTGGAAAACATTTTCCTCATTTTACGGTGCTCGTACACTTTCGGAAAATTTGATCAACGTAAACTGAAAATGTAATTAAAAACTAACTTCCAATGCAAATAAAAGGGATTCTATGAGCATCCCCAAATTTAAATATAAACCTAAACTGAAAATGTATATATATTGTAAAATCATTTGATGTTTCATAAAAAAAATATATTTAATTTAAATTCAAAGCACGCGAAGAGGTACATGATGCATATATATAGAGGCATGCTTTGGACATTTATATATATATATATAATCAATTTCTTCATCTTTTCATTTTTGTGTCCGAGATAGAAATATGAACAGTTGTATTCCTAGTATGCTAGATTTCTGAGTTTTGGTAAAGTAATTTAGAAATATAAATGATTGTATCTTGGAGGCAGACTCATATTGAATTTCTGTCACTGAAATGGGAGAAATTCTATCTTAAAATATTGTTTTACAAGCTTACATTTTTACAAGTTAGTATTATGTTTATATAATATTTGTAAATTATATACATATACAATTGGTTCTGTTAATCTTATTTATTCATTCATACTGATTATTATTACCAACAAAATATCTAATAAATTCATCTCAATAATCCTCCAAATACTAAACCTTATAATTATTTTTTTGAAACCACTCCACAACAACCTTAGGGTCCGTTTGTTTGCCAGTAAAATGATCTCCAGAAAATTATTTTCCAAATTTTATGCTATTTAGGACAGTTATGGAAAACATGGTCAATATAAATTATTTTATGATCAATGAAAAATTAAATCCTTTTTTTCGAAAAATAACTTACTAAATTTCCATAAGTCATTTTATATAATTTGTTTTTCTGCCCAAAATTTTCATGGCTTAATTCAAGGAATGACAAAATTCAGATTTGTACTCGATGTAAGAGCAAAGCGAGGTTACTGTTATGCCTATGACACCAGTGACCACGATATTATTGAGCTCACAGCCTGTAGAAAGTACAGATAGTCCATGGGGGACTAACAGGATAATAAATGAATTGCCACTCAGTAAAAGATATTGGAAAAGATTTAAGGTCGCACTACACCCCTCATAAGTAGATAAAAGTATATGAAATCATCATTATGTCTTGACAAGTACCTATAAAGCCTTAAAAAAAAGGTAAATATAAGATTGTTCGATAGGAATTTCCTAGATATGGGTGGTAAAAATTGAATGTAGATGATAGTAGTCTGGGAAACCAAGGTAAGGTGGGAATAGGAGGAGACATTAGAGAGAGTTATGACCAGATGATGTATGCTTTTACAAAATATGTAGGCCATTCGACAAATACTTATGCCGAATTATTAAGTCTCTTAGACGAAGTTAAGATCTGTATAGAGAAAGGCTTCTATAATGTTGAAATTGTAACAAGTCTTTACTGCAGGATTTGATATTTGGAAGAAACAAGTAAAATCCAAGGCAATCCAGAAAATCAGAATTGAAATCAAACATGTTGAATAATTGACAGAGATCACAGGAGATCTATGCTCAAGATGCATAGAATTAGTTAAAGGGAATCAACGGTATGGATATCACTCACAAGGATTGTAGTTTGATCATAAATAGACCTCCAAAACCAGTTCCTTAAAGTAGAGCCTTCCTCATCTTGTCTTTCACAAGTACAACACATGTTTCAAAAAATACAACAATTAATTTGTTTTCAAAAATACAACAATTAATTTGTTTTATGTGGCTTAAGCAAAGCGGATAAATCCCCCGGTTGTCTCAGGCTCTTACAAGAAACGCACTCCCTGAATTCGAACTCAGGATCTCAATGTGAGATCCTGAGTCCTACACTATCAAGCCACACCCCTTGGGGACAAGTTTGTGGTTATTTATGGGACAGAGAGAACATTTTTCAGTTTTAAGAAGCCTTTTTTTGTTACCAACTGATATAGGAAAATGCATAGTTATAGTGTGTGGAGTTTTCAGTTTATTTCCTTTTTCAATAATTAAAAAAGAAGCTATTTTTGTACTAAGACATTATACTCTGATTGTTGAGATCATTTGTAACATGATTTGTTGCTCCATTATCAAGAAACCAGCAAAGTTTCTAACTTTCTTCATTTGTGGCTACCAGTGCTTCTCTCTGTTGAGCGTGTTAAGAATATTATCAAAACGGAAATTATAATTACATTCATATTATCAATCTATATTCTAAGCAACTGATGATTTATATTATTTGTATACATATTTAGAATTACGTTCCTATTTTAGTTTTCTTGTATTGCCTATATAAAGGCTGTTATATTGTAATTATATTTAGATTGAAATACAAATAATATTTACCTCAATCTCTAACACGGTGTTGACAGAGGAAATGATGTCACCCTGGAACGAAATCGCCATAAGACGAAGGAAATAACGAATGGAGGAAGGACGATGGAGCGAAGAGCGACGAAGAGCTTGAGACGACCGAATTATCGGTTAGGACGAAAATGCATGATGCAGTTCCCTCCACAACCGAGCAGTTGAGACACGCAGCTCAACGGTTACAGGCACGATCTAGCAACTGTAGGGAGATACAGAGACTGCCCAAGCAGTTTACAAGCTTCACTATAAAAGCTCAACCCACGATCAAGCAGTTGAGACGCACAACCCAACGGTTGAAGGCACGATCCAGCAGCTACAGGGAGATATTGGGACTGCTCAAGCGGTTTATAAGTTTCACTATAAAAGCTCACCCGTACAGAGAGAAAAAGCACGATCAAATGAAGACACAAACGAGCATTTTTCTTATCTTTTAGTTTTTATAACTTTTTAGGACTGTAATTTGTTTGCTTGAGCCCCTTGAAGGCTTATTCAGTTAATCAAACACTCATTGCTGGGACTTTGTCTCGGAAGGTTTGAACCTTACACGTTTCTTTTTCTTCTTCACGCACAAAAATCGCGCAAATAGTTTTTGGCGACCACAGTTGGAGAATTGGTGTAAGAAGTGGAGATGCCTCCGAAAAGAAACACTCAAACTGGCCCAGGTACGGAGGAATGAGGACTGGAGCAAACCACCTAGCCCCACATTCCAGCCGTGGTAGGTCATTTCGAGGGTCTGGCAGAGGCTAGTCGATACGAACCGGTGCGAGAACTCAGCCCTAATGCAGTTCGTACATTGTTCAGTGAATTCACACAGGATGTTGTTGAACAGATTAGGCTGCAGAACGCTCATGTCATAGATAAATTTGTCTCGAACAGCAACTCACATTATGAAAATATGGCCAAACACTTGAGCTCATTGAACGAACTAATGGACAAATGTGTAAATGAGGGGGACAGCCCCACCGTTGACTACACTTTCCCATGCACCAAATAGTTAGGAGGGTGGTCCGAGTAATGTCCCCCCACTAGGAATTACGATCCCTACGACTTCTAGGGGAGGAACAAGTCCTGGGGGCAATGGCCCACAATTAGGGCCAAATATGCACCAAGGGCCAAATATGGCACAACATGAAGTGGTGTTGCCTCAAGGCATCCAGGCTTCTCAAAGGCAGAATCACGATTATGTCCCACTTTTGAGAGGACCGCAGCCGCCGCCCATAGCCATGCCATTTAATGGCAACGATATGTTAAGGGAACAAATTACCGAGATCCTTCAAAACCAATTTGGTCTAGGCATACGGCCAATTCGGCCAAGGTATTGGAAGTCGTATCCTGATTGGATCGATGTGGCTTATCTGTGGCCTCGAAACTACAAGATACCTGATTTTTCCCTATTTACGGGGTCTGGGGAGGTTTCTACCATGGAACACATAGGGCGATTTACCCTTCAGTGTGGGGAAGTCAATGGTTTCCACAAATTGAGGTTATTTCACGGCTCATTTTCAGAAGTAGATTTCTCCTGGTATGTCAGTCTTTCGGCCAATTCGGTAGAAAATTGGCAGCAAATTAAACAATTGTTCCATGCGTAATTTTACAAGGCCGAATATGAAGTAGCATTGGCCGATTTGGCAAACCTAAGACAGTTGCCAGGAGAGTGGGCCGAGACATTTTTACAGCAGTTTAAGGTAGCCCGAGGTCGATGTTACGTGCCTTTGCCCAAAAAGGAATTTGTGAGGATCGCTCAAGGTTGCCTCAATCTCGATCTAAAAAAGAAATTTCAGGATTGCGAATTTTGGGACCTCCCCCAACTCACCACTAGTGTGGTGCGTTATGAGCGGTTATTACGAGAAGATGAGAAAATAAAAAATTCGAGCAAATGGACGTATTATAGAAATATTGATTATGAAATGGGCGAAGTAGACGTCGAATCGGCCGATTTATGTTTGGCCGAATTGGTTAAGGGGAAGTCTTACATTTGTAAGACGTGGGTGGAGCCCCAAGCCAATGAAAAGAACGATAAAAAGAGTAGGAACTTCTCTTTTGATATCACTAAAGTTGATGCCATATTCGACCATTTGTATAAAGATAAACAAATTAGTTTGAGCGATCGACAAACGTTGCCAACAGCCGAACAAATCGGTAGTAAAAAATATTGTAAGTGGCACAATGCACGGTCTCATACAACTAATAATTGTCTTGTTTTTCGAAATGTTTTATAGGATGCCATAGAAACTGGACGAATTACGTTCGAGAAAAAGATGGCAGTGGATAACAACCCTTTTCCAAAATCGGTGGAATTGAACATGATCAACCCAGACCTTGCCAAGGTGAATCTGTCGAAGGTCAAATTGGTTCTAGACGAAGGACCGCATCGTCATCGTCCAAGCGCTCTGGAAAGGATTAAGGCACCTTCAGAGCCTGGAGACCGGCAGAGTGTTTGTATTCGATGCAAAAACAACATAGAATGGATGAGGGAGTCAAAAGAGACTTGTGAAAGGCCCGTAAAGAAAGCGTCAGTAGCATGGCATCCACGGACCTTCGCCCCAAGATTCTATTGGGAGAATTCAAATTTCGTCCAAAATGTAAGGACGTTTAGGCCGAAAATTCATCGGCCCAATATATGGCATTCATACCGAATGCCACTTTCAAGACAGCGTCCAGGCATGAACTATCCCCTGTGGATGAAATGACGATGACGCATTTAAGGCGACATCAAAGAAATTATGGATGTATGATGCGCCAACAAGGCAAAGCAAGGGCCACCACGGGCCGTAGCCCTCGCATCATGGAGAAATCAGAAGCAAACAAAAAATAGAGTGACAGCAAAAAATGAGCAGTGACGAGCGACGATGAACGCACTAAGTTCGACAGGCGAAAGCGGGACGAAAAAGACGACGAAGAACCTCATATCGTCATTCAGTTCGGCAGTATGCCACCGGTTGTGGCCAACCATTACTTGTTGCCTGGAAAATTCAAGGGGGATAACAGCGGATGAGCTGGAACAAGCGAAGACGTCTATGAGGGCAACGAGACCGAATTTGCAGCACTTTCGATAACAGATAGGGAGGCTTCGGATGAGGAAATGACCGACATAGAAGAAGAAATAGACATCAGAACCGAAGCAATGAGAAGGGGAATTTCATAAAATCGGCTTCTCGAAGAATTTTATGAGGCTGGCAATCCTGCAGTCGGGATATTGGGAGAGGATTTGGGACGATATCCATTCTTCGTTTTGTATGGGACACCTAAGATAAAACGGACCATCACCAGAGCTGAAAAATGGAGATTGGCCGTCAATAACGTCTCTCATGATACACCAGCCACGTTGCCACCGTCTGGATGAGACATGGAAGAAGAACCGCCTCAAGCTAACAATAAGAGCGATCAAGCAATGTAGATAGGTTTGTTAGGGAAGGTGATGTTCCCAAAACCACCACCACAAATGACAAAGCATCTGCGGCCGCTGTACGTAAAAGCAAAGGCTAATGGGATACCTATCACCAAAGTGTTGATTGATAATGAGGCGGCCATTAATGCAATACCAGTTAGGATACTAGGACATTTGGCAAAGTCAGAAGAAGACTTCCTCCCTACGGAAGTGGTGCTTACCAGCTTTAATGGAGGGGCGACGATGGCCAAAGGGGTTATTCCGTTGGACCTGCAAGTGGGAAGTACTACGAAAACAGTAGTGTTTTTCGTCATAGATGGGCCGACAACATACAATATGCTCTTAGGACGAGACTGGATACACGGCAGCCGATGCATCCCTTCATCCCTTCTTCAATGCTTAATTTTCTGGAACCAGATGGACGAGGTGGAGATAGTGCATGCCGACAACAAGCCTTTCACTGCAGAGACAAATTCGGCCGAATAATTCATGTACGAAGGGAATTATGGGCCGACTAGAGTTCTAAATGAAGGGGAAAGCCCGACCATTGTGGCTCAAAATGATGAGCCGTACCCCGCGGGACTACTGAATGATTTGTTCAAACAAACGAGACCAACCACAGTGGTCTTTGGAGAGCCAACGCACAACAATTTAAATGAAGAACAAGCAGAATAAAGAGCAAGTCGCCCATGAGGCCAGTTTAATGGCCTATGTAGCAGATCGAAGAAATGAGGCCGAAACACAGGCCGCGATTTCGGCCTGAAGAGGCAAACTGCTGGCGCATCAGACGGAGGACAAGATAAGAGAACTATGTGGAGTGGACTGCTTGATAGAATGAGGTGAATCAATGGAAGAAGAAGAATATGCTCTGAATGGACGATGAAAGACAAATATCTCAAGAGGACAAGATGCATTGGATGAGGTAAATCTGGGGAGCGAGCATGATAAACACATCAATTACGTCAGCAGGGAACTTGAGTCCCAGGTACACGAATAGCTAATTTGTTTACTGCGAGAGTACAAAGATTGTTTTGCATGGGACTACAATGAGATGCCTGGTTTAGATAGGACGTTGGTGGAGCATAGGCTGCCAAGTCATAGGCCTCATAAGCAGCCTCCCCGGAGGTTTGCGCCCAATGTCATGTCTGATATAAAGAAAGAAGTTGAACGCCTTTTAGAGGTAAAATTCATTAGGACGACCAAATATGTGGAGTGGTTGTCTAATATCGTCCCAGTCAGGAAAAAGAATGGAAAAATAAGGATCTGTATAGACTTCGGAAATTTAAACTTAGCGACACCAAAAGATCAATACCCAATGCCGACAGTAGATTCCCTAGTGGACTCCACGACGGGGTACCAAGTCTACTCTTTTATGGATGGGTATGCAGGTTATAATCATATTTACATCGCCGAAAATGATGTACACAAAACGCCTTTAGGTGCCCAGGCTCTCTAGGGTGTTATGAATGGGTAGTGATGCCGTTCGGCCTGAAAAACATTGGTGCCACTTATCAGCGGGCCATTAATTTGATCTTTCATGACATGATCGATGAATTTGTAGAAGTCTATGTGGACGATATAGTGGCTAAATTTGTGACCATGGAAGAACATTTTAGCCATTTAGCAACGACCTTTGAGCGAATGAGAAAGTTTAAACTAAAATTGAACTCTGCCAAATGTGCTTTCGGGGTGTGCACAAGAAATTTCCTGGGTTTTTTAGTACACCAACGGGGAATCGAGATTGACACCAATAAATCTCGGGCGATCACTGAAGCTATACCACCCCGAAATAAGAAAAAGTTACAGAGGTTCTTAGGGCAAATTAACTTCTTAAGACGATTTATCTCCAATTATGCAGGGAAAACAAAAGTGTTCTCCTTTTTATTGAGGTTAAAAGACAAGGACGAATTCGTCTGGACCGAAGAACACCAACAAGCTTTTGACAGCTTGAAGAAATACTTGTCACAGCCGCCGGTGATGGTACCTCCTGTGCCAGGAAGGCCAATGAAATTGTACATATCGGCCGAATAACAGTCCATAGCTGGGATAATCGCGCAAGATGATGACATGAATGTCGAGAGAGCCATTTATTATATCAGCAGACAATTGCTGAATTATGAATGTAATTATTCTCCAATGGAGAAATTATGTTTGGCTTTATATTTCACGTGTACTAAATTACGAGCCTACCTTAGGCCGAACATAGTGTATTTGATCACAAGAATTAATATAATAAAGTACATGTTTTCTCGTCCTATCTTACATCAAAGAGTTGGGTTTTGGTCACTGTCACTTTCGGAATTCGATATACGGCATGAGCCCCAAAAGGCCGTTAAAAATCAAGCTTTGGCCGATTTCTTGGCCGATCACCCATGTTTGAGCACTATTAAAGAAATAGAAATGGATCTGGACGAATGCAGTCTGAAACCATGGACGATGTATTTCGACGGATCCAGTACAATGAAAGGAGCTGGAATAGGGATTGTCTTAGTCAGCCCGTTGGGAGAATCATTTCGGTTCTTAATCAAGTGGAACGAATATTGCACTAATAATCAAGCCGAATACGAAGCCTTGATACTTGGGTTGGAGATGCTCCTCAACATTGGAGTAACCGATGTATCCATTAAGGGGGATTCGCAACTAGTAATCCAACAAGTGATAGGAACCTTTAAATGCCAAAGCCCATCAGTCATGACATTATTGGATGTGGCCAAAGAGTTGGTAGAGCAATTTGATCATGCTGAGTTGGAACACGTTCCAAGGGGGAAGAACGAATTGGCCAATAGCTTAGCCCAAGCAGCTTCTGGGTGTAAGCAGACAAATATAAATGGGATATACAGAAGCGAAGAGGTCAAGCCAGCCCTAATGAGACGAAATAGGCAGACGAATGTCATGGTCATCGAAGCCGGAGAGGAGGACGATTGGAGGAGCGAAATCAAGATGTTTCTAAAACAGCCCGAATGAGGGAATGATCGAAGGCTAAAACTTAAAGCCTTGAACTATGTAGTCTCAGGAGATGTACTATATAAAAAATGACAAGATTGATTGTTGTTGAAATGTGTAGGGCCATCTGAATCCAAAACTATCATGGCCGAAGTGCATGAAGGTGTTTGTGGGGCTCACCAAGCATGAATAAAGATGAGATGGTTGATTATACGAAGCGGATATTATTGGCCGAAGATGGGAGAATCGTGCATCTCGTATGCCAAATGATGCATTGCTTGTCAGAAGCACGGGCCTATTCAAAGGGCACCAGCGACCAAGATGATCCCAGTTATTAAACCGTGGCCATTTATGGGATGGGCGATAGACTTGATAGGGAAGATTTACCCAGCATCAAGCAAGAGGCATACTTTCATCATCGTTGCTACCGATTTTTTTACTAAATGGGTGGAATCTATCCCAGTTGTGGAAATCTCCCAAGAACGGATCATCAAGTTCATGAAAGAGCATATAATTCACCGATTTGGTATACCACAAACAATAATGGTAGACCATGGCACCTCATTAAACGATGAAAAGGTGAAAGATTTCATGGCCGAATACGAAATCCAGTTGGTAAACACTACCCCCTATTACCCTCAGTCAAACGATCAAGCAGAATCGTCCAATAAGACCCTTAAAGGGTTGATTCGGAACATGGTGACATACAACGCTAGACGATGGGACGAATATTTGAGTCAGGCTCTATGGGCCTATAGGACGTCACCACGAACAAGTACTTCAGTGACGCCGTTTCAGTTAGTGTATGGTCAAGAGGCTGTGCTTCCAGTAGAAATGAATATCGAGTCCACCAGGGTGATGTTACAAGAAAAGCTGACAAAGGAAGATTACAGCGAGGCAATGATCCAGAATTTGTTGGAATTTGACGATATCAGATGTGATGTGCTAAATCGTCTAGAAGCACAAAAGAGAAAAATAGCCAAGGAGTACAATCTCAGAGTAATGGCTAAATCGTTCAGGAAGGGCGAATTAGTGTGGAAAACTATATTGCCACTTGGTTCTAAGGATCCGGCGTATGGCAAATGATCGCTCAATTGGGAAGGCCCATTCGTGGTAAAAAAATGTGTTACCAAACAGAGCCTATCATTTGCAGGACTTGAACGGAAGAGTGCATGCAAGAGCAATAAATTGCAAGTACTTAAAGAAATATATGCCATATTTGTGGGAGCATGAAAATATACAAAATGCACTGGAATAATAATGTATTTTCATTAATTACGGACGAAAACGTCCTAAAAATACAAGGAATAGACAATATAACATCTTACAAAAATCATTAATTTTGGCCCGAAGACCGCCGAAAACCCCCGGGCAGCTCCTTAATGGCCGAAAGCGTCTCTCTCATCAGGCGCCATTCGTCTTGTATCTCCAAACCCACCGCGTCTAAATCGGCCAAGTTTTTCTCAAAATTTATACGGGCCAAACCTTCATACTCTGCCATAGACTCGCCCATCTCCGTTACTTGAGTAGCAATGGTCCTCCTATTAGCCTCTTTTCTCATACGGCTTTCCTCGACAAGATGCTGAATCTCTTGTAAATGTTGCTCCAGGTCCAGGAAGACCGACTCCTCGGTCATCATATCTTCTGTAGTCTCCCTCAGGGCCTGATGAAGGGCGTCAAGAGAGCCACGAAGTGTTTCTTTCCTCATTACAGAGGAGCGAAGCCCAACCCTCTGGCTGTGCATATTGCGATACCGAGAGAGAAGGGCTGCTATGTCGTCTTGCATTTCTTGGAGGAAAAGCCGATCATCAACCGATATGGGCAAGGCAGGGAGGGCCAATATCTGGCTTAATTCGGCGGAGATTTTGTCCAATTGAATGACGTTCTCTGGATGGACGGCCTGACTAACCTCCATGTAGCAAAATAAACGTATTAACCAAGAATCTCCCGAAGGCCCTCCAGGTCTGTACTGGTGTTGACCGAAGGCGAAGGGGGTCGAAAAGAAGCAGAGGACAATCGCCCAAAGCGGTCCAAAATATTCTGGACCGATTTCAGCAATGGGTCGAATGCCTGCACACGAAGAATAAATTAGCAAAATGAACTAAGACCATGAGCTAAAGGAAAGTGGAGAAATACTTACCACCCCAGAACCAGAACTGGAAGGCCGATCCACCAATGCCTCAGCATGTGGCTACATTAGTTCTTGCTGAGATGAAGAATCTGAGGTTGATAGATGTTGGGGGACAAGAGCCAGCGGCCATGCGGCCTGAGGAGGAGACGGCTGAGCAGGAGAACTTTGTGGCAAGATAGGAGACTCAGCCCGAGGGGGCGATGATTGTTCAGAAGCGGCTGGCACTTGGACTGTCGGAATAGGAGCTGCGGAAGAAGAAATCATGAAAGCCGGAGAAGACGGCTGTTCAGGCACAATGGACTCCACTCGAGAATGAGAGGGCAGAGGAGCCGAAGACGACGGCTGTACGGAGGCCAAAGTCTGGTGCACAAAAGTACTTGGAGTACCTACTTCTGGCGTTGGGCGTTGTGGCGCAGTAGTAGGCCGAGCATCTGCAAGAGAATCAGAGTCGGTCGAATCAGAAATGTAAATGACTTCATCTTCTTCGTAAATACGACGAAGTACGTCGTTTTTATACATAGACCGAGCCTCCTCTAACAACTCCAATTCGGCCAAAATATAAAGGCCGTCCACGTCCCTATAACTCCCTCGAAGCCCTGAGGTAGACATCCTGCGTACTAAGGGATAAAGTTGCTTGAGGTGGTGCCAAAGAGACCCAGTCGGCCAAGTAGGCTCTGATACTTCAGCCTCATCATCCGATCCTGCATAATTGGTACAGAATTGTCTGAATAGAAGCGCTCAAATAGAGGATGGTCTCTTGGAATTTCCTCGACTCTTGGACGCGAACGACCAGATTCAATATATGGTTCTGTACCTTGGGGATCGGCTCCGACTGCACCGCCCCTCCTAGTAATTGCTCCATTATGGGACCCTCGGCCGCTTCATCCGCATCAGAGGGAAACTGAACGACCGGTATTTCTGCAGGTCCCACCTCTTCACCTCCGCCTATAGGAGCTTCGGCCCTCGGAGTTCGCGCCGTTTCGGGCATTGCGGAAGATGGCTCAATCCTAAGCACCTGCACAAGATACAAAATTATGATTTCATAGTACATCAAACTCATGTGCAAAAGAAGACGATAAACTCATACTTAGAGCGACGGACGAGCGGCACGTCCGAATCAGAGCTACGAATGGGAGAAGGATGTCTCATTTAGCAAGCTTATTTTCTTGGGCTTGGACGCCTCAGTTCCTTCTTCGACCCCGTCGGCTCAGAGGACTGGGGGACAAGGAATAGAAGAAAAAACTCTCATGGAAGGCAAGGAGAAAAATCGTTCACGGGCAGGTGGCCAGAAACGATTAAAAGAGGAATGAACAGACATGCAAAGAGCAAAAGGAACGATAACAAAAGAAGAGATCAAATAGCGAGTTTCCGCCAAGGAATCCTCAACTTCAGAGACTGAAAAGACCTTAAAACGGTCTGACAAAGCAGAGCGCGTGTGAAAGAAAGAAAGAGGCCACCCTTGAACGAGGCCAAATTGACGGGCAACGAAGTTGGATGAATACACCTCCACTCCGGCCTTGCCATTGGCCCCAGTCATGATGTCATGAATCAGGTCGCGGCTACATAAAAACCTGCGCCATATGCGAAGACCTAATTCGTCCTCTTCCGAAAGAGGAATGTCATGGACGAAGGATGGACTGTCCGACACAGAAAAAAGGAAAAAATAAGGAGCCCGAGGAAGAGTATAGAAATACTAAAAAACAGTGCGATGGGAGAAAGAAGATGGCCGAAGTTGAGAAAAAAGAAGACTGGCACAATGATAAGGGTGAGTTGAATTAATTGTGCTGAAGACAGGGAAATAGGCTCCTAACCAGAGTTGAACGAGCCACAGGGGACCGGAGGCAATGGGTGATGCCCCCGACCAAAGTTGTTTCTGGATGACGGCCAATCCCCGATATATGGCAGCTAGTAAAAATGAGGCCAGGTCTAAGTGACGGCCGTGGGCAAGGTCAGAAAAGATAGGGAGATAGCCCGCCACAGGCTTTTGGTTAGGTGCACAAATGATTTTCTTTGCACAACCAGTAATGAAGGAAGGCCGTTCGTTCTAACATCGAGACCGTACCAGCCGTTTTTGAAAATGTGCGAAGGAATGAAGAATATGACGAAAAAAAAAGAGTCCATTGAAGGAGGAGGGAAACGAAAAGTTATGGAGGCCGAGATGATCGCTCCAAAAGGGGCCAGTCCAATAAGAGCACCAATATCACGAAGGGTGATAGTGAGGGGCCCGACCGGAAGAATGAATACATTGTATTCAGAAGACCAAAAGAACAAATAAATATGAAACAAATTACGGTCAAAAGAGGGCAAAGCTAATGAAAGCTCGATGAAAGGAAGGAGGTGATGTTTGTCTAAAAAGGCTCGAGTATCTGCATGCAACAGCATACGTTGAATCCAAGCTTCGAATACGGTATCGGGTTTGGGCCAAGGGCGAATCAGATTGGATTGAGCAAGATGAGAGATGTTAAGTGGCTCAGAAAATAGGAGGCCAGAAGAAGAGGGGAACTGTTGAGCCAACGGAGCCGTTGCAATAGTGTCATCTTTAATGAAGATGGGGCCAAGAGCGCACTGGCCGAAATTCTCATCAAGAGTGTGAACGTCGAAGGTGCCCACAGAAGAAGATTCCAGCGCCATCTTATAATCGGCAAAGGTTGAGGTGCTAGTTTTGGGAGCAGATGATGAAAAAGCTATTGATAATAGAAGGTCGAGAATGCGATAAAAGTGAGTTTGCAGAGGAAGTCGAAGGTAAAGTGAAAACCAGAATGGGATGAATTCTTATGTAACAGACGAAGGGTTTAACTTGGGACAGGTGTCGCAATACGAGTCATCGAGAAGTGAAAGTGGCGGGAAAACGGAAAAGGATGAAAGGTTGCCCTAGACAGGTGTTCGAATGCAACTCGCTGTGAAAGTGACGTGCGATGGAAGGGAACACAGAAGTGACGTAAAAATGACTCTTAAATGGGCATCATGATGAAACGTATAGGAAAGGGCCGCACATTTATTTCAGAAGTGATAGGATCATGTAGGACTCTAAAAGGAAGCCCGACAGGTTACAAAGCGAAGAGTTCCACCCCGGGTTTTACCTCGCTCGACCTTGCAGCATCGGCCTCCAGCAGATCGGCCGAACCTCAAAATCTCAGCATCGACCTCTAAGATCGGTCAAGGACAAATGTCAATTTATTGACCGGCGTAAACACACACGTATAACGCAAGCGCACGTATCGTTCAAGTAGTATAAAAATATCGATCCCACGAGGACTTAATTTCTACTATTGTTATTAATTATTGAATCTATTTATTTACAATATCTATTAAATGAAGAAGAGAATGATTGTTTGATTGGTTGAAAGTGGTTTTACAAAATAAATAAATAATAAAAGACAAAAGAAAATACTAAGGAAAATAACAAAAGACACAAAGATCTAGGGTTGTGAATCATTCTAATATCATTTAAAAGATGAAGTGGTTATTTTATGTTGTGTAATAAATCAGTTTACTAACCTGGAACACTAAATTATGCAAAGCCATATGTCGATGGTCAGACACAAATACCCAGTATAACTCAATTGAACCATATGTCTATGTCGACCAAATTACCTGGATTCATTAAGATTAAGTTCCAATTATGGCTACCCCCGCCCGACAGGTATATTCCTATCCTGTAAGGAAATCTATTAAAGGGTTATCTATCATCAAGGAAGATCGTGGGCTATTAAGTCTAAGGCTGAAACCTAAAATCCCTATGTCTAGTTCATTTTAGATTTACCACATCAATCTTATTGGTGATCAGACAACAAGAAGCATTAAGCTTAAGACTTAATAAGTAAACCTTTAAATTACCCAAACTATAAAATAACCCCTTATAAACCGGTGATATAGAATTCATCACAACCCCAGATAACTAACACATAACTAGGGCTAGTAACAACTTAAAAGTAAAAGACATAAAGTAAAAATACTGAAAAGTAAAAGACATAAAGTAAAAAAGTAAAATAAATGCTAAGGTAAAAGGAATTACTTTTACTACTACTTATTTAGATATCTCCCATAAAATAAATATAAACTTGTGATATTATTTTACCAACCGACCAATCTGGCGGTATCCTGATTAAGTCAAATTAAGTCCAACCAGCCATATAGGCGGTAAAATTTGTCCATAATCCAGCCATAAAGGCGGTACCAAAATAAATTTACCAACCGACCAATCTGGCGGTATCCTTGATTAGTCAGGTTTAAACCAGATTAAATTGAATTGCCAACCGACCAATATAGCGGTATTCTTTATTAATCAGTATTTTAAATAGTGAATATATTATTTTTAAGGGAGATTAATCTAAATAGTAACAGTAAAAGAATTACCTTTCACCCTAGCTTGGGAAATTACCTCCTCATTACTGAAAAGTAAAAACTGAAAAATTAAAGAAAGAAAAGTACTGTGCGTAAAAGTAAATTGCGGAAAGTAAAAACTGAAAAGTAAAGAAAAGAAAGTGCGAAACTGAAAATTAATTACTGAAAACTAAAAATAAACAAACTAGATACAATCTTCTTATTTATTCATTAAGAATTTCAAAGAAGAAAGTATGAATTTTACAAATGAAATGGCTTGGTATTTATAGGCAAAATTTTGCCACCATCAAATCATCAATCAATTTCTCCACCAATTACATTATTAATTTCTCCACTAATTACTCCACCAAATCCATAATTGCTCCATAATTCTTATCTTGTTTGGTGTTGATTTGATAATTTTTATTAATTATTAATTAATTAATATTTTGCTTTGAAAATGATTGATAATGACTTTTAATAATTACACTCCACACACTTCTGGATGGTTCATCAATTTCGGTCATGAAATCTTCAGAATTCGAAAATATTTTCTCTTTCAAAGTTGTAGCTTTGAGTCTTCTTTAATCTGGCACTTGAATCAGCTCAATCCGATATCTGAGTAAAAAGTTATGCCCAACATACGACAGATGTGCAAAACTGGAATTTCCAAAACTGCACTTCGTCAAAACGCCCTTTCAAATTTCCAATCTCCAAAATTAATATATCAAGTCCAATAATTGCCCTTATTTGATCCACATTTCGTCCTAAATGATTTCATTGAGTCCCGATATTATTTTATCTGCAAAATAAACTAAAACATATCAAAACGTTCATCAAACCCGAGAAACTAAACAAAATATTAAGTAAAAGGGGCGGTAAATATTGATATATTTTCCGCTCATCACACCCCCAAACCTAACATTTTGCTAGTCCTCGAGCAAAACAACAAAATAAAATTAAAATTAAACTAAGCCACTTTCATAGGGATCACGGTTGCATTTAGCATATGCAACAAGCCTTTAAACCCCTAGGTGTCCCTAGTGGACGAGTTGTAGTCTCGTGAGGGTTTACAGCAACGATACCCATAAATATTTTACAAAAGTAAAAAGTAAGTAAAACTAATGCACACAAAAGCAAAAAGACAAACGAAAAGAGAATAAAGAAGTTAGTGACTAATCAGGTGAAACTTCTACTCCAAGTTACTAGTTGTTTTGTTTTATTCTAAATTACCGAATAAGTAAATTCTCCGATTATTTTTACCATTCTCCATATACACAGCCAACAAAATATTAATCAACTCATTTTTGCCCACAACAGTCATAAGTGCAGTTGATAAGAGAGTAATATTTTTGTCCTAAAGTTCTATCAGATTTCACACCTTTTTTATAGCAATGGAATAATTTTTCTCATTTTTCTGATTTTTTTCTTTTTTTTTCTCTTTTTTTATTTATATACAATATCTTCCATCTATGTAGCGAGTGTTGGGTCGGTGGCTCCCAAACCAGTTGGCTTTAGGGCACCAGGTGTTAAGACACCCCTACGGACTTAATTACTCAGACTTCAGATATATATATTTTTGCAGCATCTTTGATCCATGTAGCGAGCTTTGGGCCAGTGACTCCCAAACCAGTTGGTTTTAGGGCACTAGGTGTTAAAACACCCTTACAGACTTAATAACCCGGATCTTAGATGCTTTATTTTTTTATTTTTTATTTTTTTTTTTACTCCATTGCTTTTTGGGATGTTTCCTCCAATTAAACTAGAGCACTGAATATTACAAACTTTTCAATTTTAACTCATGTCCGTATGTTACTATATATGTTGATAATATCTGTCAACTGAGCATATGAAGATTCATTTTAGTCAATTTTATGGAGAATTTACAAATTAAATAATTCAAAAGGAAATAAACAAAAATTAACTTGTTTCGAAATAGGTTTGAGATACGTCTCAGGAGTGGAAACTCCTTACTCGGCTATCTCTTACCAATTTCACCCTTTTAGTCAAAATAAAAACTAAAAATGCAAAATATTTTTGTAATTTTTTTGAAAATTTTTCAATTTTTTTTTTTTTTTCGAAAAATTTTGGACTAAAAATAAAAACACAATACAAACAAGTACTATAACTATACCTCACCCCAAACCTAAATGAGACATTGTCCCCAATGTCTTAAACAGTAGAAGAAGAGTTTAGAAGATAGTACCTGGTTAGCTGAAATTCTACAAGGAAATTAAAGGTTAAGATCCAGATTAATCGACGCTTCTTACCACGATCGTCCTCGGACCCATTTATCTTTGAAATGATAGGGTCAACTTGTGGTTCAAAGGCTATGAGTTGGTCAATTAGATCCGGAGCAGTTCTGGCAGTAAGAAGAGGTTCTTTCATAGGTTTTGACACGAACCCATTTCTCCGAGCATCATCAAGAAACACACAAAGAAAATCATAAAATCCATCAACGTTAAGTAGTCCAAGCGGTTTCTGGTGTATGTTCAGGTTCGCCCAAGATAGTACTATAAAAATTTCCTCCAATGTGCCCAAGCCACCTGGCAAAGCAATAAAAGCATCAGAACGGTTAATCATTTCTACCAGTCGTTCAGACATACCTGGCACGATCAGTTCCTCTCCGTTTGATGATCCAATAAGATTTGCCTCTGCCAAGGGTTTGGGATGATTCCCAAAACATGACTGCCTCCTTCCTGTAGCCTTTGAAACGATCCCCATAAGTCCAAGATTTCTCCGCCATATATTAAGTGCATATTCCTTGCTGCTAAGACTCGACCCAATTCCTGTGCTGCTTCTATGTATTGTGGTTTAGTACCAACACTACTACCCGCAAAACACACAGATGTTTTCAACTCGTCTTCTTGAAGTGGCTTCCATTTTTTTTTTTTTTTATTTCTTTTTCAACTCTGGATGCCTTCAAAAGTGCAATGACGGGCTGAATTTATAGTACCTGAAAAGGGTGAGTAATAATAGCACAAGTATCTTCCAGAGGACGATTGTTAGCTAAACAACAAAAGAAATCGTGAAAGGTCAAAAAGTCTGGATCCTGTCTACGAAAATAAAGATAATTACAATAGAAAAGCGAATCAAAGCAATAATTAAGGCAACGGAATTGTGTACGCAATACGCCACTCGTTTGGTATAAATTCATTAGGATGTGTCTCAAGATTTCATTCTTTACTCAGCCATCGCTAATGAATTGTTTCTCATCTTTGATTGCCAAACACAATTCCTTCTGTCTTAAAATGCTTCGTTTGTGTCTTTCCCTACAAAATAACACACAAAATTAAAAAGTTCACACATGTATACACAAATATGAAACCAAATTACAACAAATTGCATGGGTTGCCTCCCTGCTAGCGCTAAATTTTTCGTCTTCAGCCAGACGTGACTGAAATTCATCTGTTAAGGAGGTTTCAATGTCGTTTTGGATGTCCGATCAAAGACAATTCCGTGAGCGTTGCTTTTGAAGGGTCTCTTCCAACGGTAAAGTGGCAAAAAGAATTTGTCTCATTCAGTGCTCGTGCCACCTTTTTGCTCCTTGTTGCTCCAGTGTTCCTGCAAAGAAAGAAAGAAAATCAGGAGGTCTCGTATGGTGCTTGACTTGGAATGGAAATTCCATTCTGTCAAGCTTCTGGGTGATATCTTTGATTTGTACTCCCCAAAACAGCGATGTTTTTCCTGAATGCTCTGGATCTTTATTAAGGTCAGACATTTGCTCCTCCATTTGCTCTGCTTCTTGCTCCACCTTTTCTTCACAGATGAATTGTAAAATTTTGTATTCAGCTCTTCATCTGTCATCTGTGAAATACATGCTTCAAAATTGTCAACCAGAGGATGCAAAGATGTTTCTGACATTAGGTCTTCATCCTCTGATATGACTGGAATGGATGGTTCAGATAGATCTTCTTCAAACATCATGGTAAAGCATGCTCCAAGATCTTCATTTTGAGGATTGAAAGTTTGATCCTCCGTTGTTGGTGCAGTTGGTACAAATAGATCAGCTTCATCCTCGTCAGAATCTGAATAATAAAAGTCAAATTGAGACTTTACCGGTTCGGGTTCCTGAACTGATACCTCTGGTTGTTGATACTGCTCAGCCTCCTCCTCTGTTGAAGTGTTTGTGGATTTCTGGGTACTTGAAGGCTTCATCAGTGTCATCTGAAACTGGTTCTTGAGGTATGTAGTTCTGGTTTTCTGTTAATTGTCTCATTTGATCTGTCATCCTCTGAATGAATTCTGATTGTCTCTGAATACTTTCAAGTTGCTTCAGGCTTGTTTCAAGCATTGTATCCAACTTTTCGTCTCGTTTCTTGGAAAATTTTTGAGCATATCAATCAATTGTTCTTCCTCTGATGGTTCTGGTTTTTGTTGAGGATAGTAGGTGGATGGTGGATAAGATGGAAAGTATGATGGTTCTTCGTACCATGAAGGATTTTGATAGCTCTGCCACCCTGGATTGTAGTTGTACTCGCAATAATTACTTGGGTGGTTACCGTCACATATCTCACATCTCTCCATTGCATTCTGTTGAGCAAATGTGGTATTGCTTGGTTCTGGCATCCAGTGATAATTGTTGGGCTGGACAACAGGCCTCAGAAAACCGGACTGTTGCTCCCAGATTTGGGGTGTATCTTCTTGTAAAGCTCTTGATCTTTCAATCTCCCAATAGTGTTCCATTGTTTAACCACCTGAAAATAAAAGAAAGAAATAAAAAACAGATAAAAATAAAGAAAATTAGATACAGGTAAATTAGATAGCTTCAAAATTAATAACTCAAGAAATATAAGTCCCCGGCAACGGCGCCAAAAACTTGACCGGCGTAAACACACACGTATAACGCAAGCGCACGTATCGTTCAAGTAGTATAAAAATATCGATCCCACGAGGACTTAATTCCTACTGTTGTTATTAATTATTGAATCTATTTATTTACAGATATCTAATTAAATGAAGAAGAGAATGATTGTTTGATTGGTTGAAAGTGGTTTTACAAAATAAATAAATAAATAAAAAGACAAAAGAAAATACTAAGGAAAATAACAAAAGACACAAAGATCTAGGGTTGTGAATCATTCTAATATCATTTAAAAGATGAAGTGGTTATTTTATGTTTGTGTAATAAATCAGTTTACTAACCTGGAACACTAATTATGCAAAAGCCTCTGTCGATGGTCAGACACAAATACCCAGTATAACCCAATTGAACCATATGTCTATGTCAACCAAATTATCTGGATTCATTAATTAAGTTCCAATTATGGCTACCCCCGCCCGACAGGTATATTCCTATCCTGTAAGGAAATCTATTAAAGGGTTATCTATCCTCAAGGAAGATCGTGGGCTATTAAGTCTAAGGCTGAAACCTAAAATCCCTATGTCTAGTTCATTTTAGATTTACCACATCAATCTTATTGGTGATCAGACACAAGAAGCATTAAGCTTAAGACTTAATAAGTAAACCTTTAAATTACCCAAACTATAAAATAACCCCTTATAAACCGGTGATATTAGAATTCATCACAACCCCAGATAACTAACACATAACTAGGCTAGTAACAACTTAAAAGTAAAAGACATAAAGTAAAAATACTGAAAAGTAAAAGACATAAAGTAAAAAGTAAAATAAATGCTAAGGTAAAAGGAATTACTTTTACTACTACTACTTATTTAGATATCTCCCATAAAATAATATATAAACTTGTGATATTATTTTACCAACCGACCAATCTGGCGGTATCCTGATTAAGTCAAATTAAGTCCAACCAGCCATATAGGCGGTAAAATTTGTCCATAATCCAGCCATAAAGGCGGTACCAAAATAAATTTACCAACCGACCAATCTGGCGGTATCCTTGATTAGTCAGGTTTAAACCAGATTAAATTGAATTGCCAACCGACCAATATAGCGGTATTCTTTATTAATCAGTATTTTAAATAGTGAATATATTATTTTTAAGGGAGATTAATCTAAATAGTAACAGTAAAAGAATTACCTTTCACCCTAGCTTGGGAAATTACCTCCTCATTACTGAAAAGTAAAAACTGAAAAATTAAAGAAAGAAAAGTACTGTGCGTAAAAGTAAATTGCGGAAAGTAAAAACTGAAAAGTAAAGAAAAGAAAGTGCGAAACTGAAAATTAATTACTGAAAACTAAAAATAAACAAACTAGATACAATCTTCTTATTTATTCATTAAGAATTTCAAAGAAGAAAGTATGAATTTTACAAATGAAATGGCTTGGTATTTATAGGCAAAATTTTGCCACCATCAAATCATCAATCAATTTCTCCACCAATTACATTATTAATTTCTCCACTAATTACTCCACCAAATCCATAATTGCTCCAATAATTTCTTATCTTGTTTGGTGTTGATTTGATAATTTTTATTAATTATTAATAATTAATATTTTGCTTTGAAAATGATTGATAATGACTTTTAATAATTACACTCCACACACTTCTGGATGGTTCATCAATTTCGGTCATGAAATCTTCAGAATTCGAAAATATTTTCTCTTTCAAAGTTGTAGATCTTTGAGTCTTCTTTAATCTGGCACTTGAATCAGCTCAATCCGATATCTGAGTAAAAAGTTATGCCCAACATACGACAGATGTGCAAAACTGGAATTTCCAAAACTGCACTTCGTCAAAACGCCCTTCAAATTTCCAATCTCCAAAATTAATATATCAAGTCCAATAATTGCCCTTATTTGATCCACATTTCGTCCTAAATGATTTCATTGAGTCCCGATATTATTTTATCTGCAAAATAAACTAAAACATATCAAAACGTTCATCAAACCCGAGAAACTAAACAAAATATTAAGTAAAAGGGGCGGTAAATATTGATATATTTTCCGCTCATCATATATCCTCTAGAGGCATCGCCCAGGCTGTTTCCATTATTGGCACAGGCAGTAAAGACAAAATTGATGTGACAAGACCGTCAGGCCGCAGGCTTACTTTCGGCAAAAAACCAGACCTGGGCCAAGGAGCCCCCAATCGGTCAGGGTAAAACACATGGAAAAACCATTCACGTGGAAAACAATATCATGGCTTGGGAGTATATAAAAAAGAGGAGACTGAAGAAGTAACTTGCAAGGTCTCCCAACCGCCCATTTAAAGAGCTGACCTTACTCAAAACATCGAAGCTTGGCCCTCCGTAACCAAGCTGACTCCTTAAGATGAAAAAGAAAAGATCAGGAGAGGCAGAAGAAAGTCGAGAAAAAGAAAAGATCTGCATGAAACAAAGGCCATCAGAAGCGAAAACTTCTCTTTGATGAAGTGTCAAATGGAATGTAAAGAGATTAGCTAACGGCCATCCACCCGGTGTGAAATGGAATGTAACGGCGTGGATGGACTATATCCGTTAGCGACGGCTGACCAGGGTCCTATGTGTGGAAGGTATTGCATCTCCTGGTTGCGGATGGGTTACGACCGGTGACAACAGCGGATCGTATGCCTCTGCGCGGAGGGTACCGCACTCCTTGGCTTCGCAGGTTCTCTGGACTGAGGGATCAGCCGGAGGAATGGTTTCCCAGACTCTCTGGACTGAGGGACCGGCCGGGGGACTAGTTTCCCAGATTCTCTAGACAGAGGGACCGGCCGGGGGACTAGTTTCCCACATTCTCTGGACTGGGGATCGGTTGGGAGACTGGCTCGGTTGGTGTGGTGGTCTTTCCTGCACGAGGAAGGAACGAACCTGGATGAAAAGCCGAAAAATCGTCCTATAACAAAGAGGAATGACCGTACAAGTTTCTATCATTCCAATCTCTATGCCTTTTCGTCGATGGAAGACCGAAAAAATTCACCTCGATCTTCACTTCCGGTTCAATCAAGGTAAATTTGGGGGACAATTGTTGATAGAGGAAATGATGTCACTCTGGAAAGAAATCGCCCTAAGACGAAGGAAAGAACGAATAGAGGAAGGACGATGGAGCGAAGAGCGACGAAGAGCTTGAGACGACCGAATTAGCGGTTAGGACGAAAATACATGATGCAGTTCCCTCCACAACCGAGCAGTTGAGACAAGCAGCTCAACGGTTACAGGCACGATCCAGCAACTGCAGGGAGATACTGGGACTGCCCAAGTAGTTTACAAGCTTCACTATAAAAGCTCAACCCACGATCAAGCAGTTGAGATGCACAGCCCAACGGTTGAAGGCACGATCCAGCAGCTGCAGGGAGATATTGAGACTGCTCAAGCGGTTTACAAGTTTCACTATAAAAGCTCACCCGTACAGAGAGAAAAAGGCTGATCAAATGAAAACTCAAACGAGCATTTTTCTTATCTTTTAGTTTTTATAACTTTTTAGGACTGTAATTTATGTGTGTACGCCCCTTGGAGGCTTATTCACTTAATCAAACACCCCTTGCTGGGACTTTGTCTCAGAAGGTTTGAACCTTACACGTTTCTCTTTCTTCTTCGCGCACAAAAATCGCGCAAACACACGGTATCAGGTCTTGTTTCCTATTTTAGTTATTCTGTCTAGTTGTCTCCTTCTAGGATATTTTTTCCTCTGATTTTCACCATGGACAAGTCAGACAACTCCCAACCAATTCAGATACTCTTCGATGGTCACAATTATGTTCTCTGTGCCCAAGCCATGTGCAGCTTTCTCAAAGGCTGGCGTTACATTACCGGTACACTTACTGAACCGGTTCAACATAAAACTGAGAGTGACGATGATTTTTCTGATCGCCTTGAAGATTGGGAAAGTCCTCATAAGATCATTACCTGGTTTCGCAACTCATTTGTCCCTACCATAAGTCTTCATTTTGGTCGTTTTCACACAGTCAAATCCCTCTGGGACTTCCTTGCTCACCGATATATAGCCACAGATTTATCTCATCAGTATCAGTTGATTTGCCGCCTCCACCAAATGCGTCAGGAACCTGGCCAATCTATTACTGAATTATATTCTCAAATGTAGTTCCTCATCTTGTCCTTCACAAGTACAACACATGTTTCAAAAAATATAACAATTAATTTGTTTTCTATTAGCAAACTTAAAATGCTAAGCAAGTTTTTTTTTTTGAATTGCTGGAAATCCCACCGCCAACAATCATCTGCTATGTGTCCTTCTTTGTAGCATATTGGACTGTAGACTTCTAGTTTGAAAGGGGTCTTTCTGCCTGCATTTGATCTTCCTCTGCCTTTATTTCCTCGAGTTGTTGTTAGGCCTTATATTTAGACTGTGATTCTGACATCTTCCTCCATTGCTCTTCTTTTTAGTCTAATTGTTTCTCTGTTGCTTGGCTTCAATCTGTGAAATAGCCTTCTTAAGTTGAGTTCTATTCGATTCTTGCTTCATGATATTGAGTACATTTCATCAAAGATTAGCTCATGTGGAGCCTAGATGATAGGTTCACTACAGCTGGTTCATGTGTTGTCTAATCCATGAATCCGAGTATGTGCTTATAAAGTAGTTGACTATCCTTAGGACCTTAACTAGCATGAGATATTTTGGGTTAAGGACTTGAAATCCTTAGAGTAAATAATAAAGTCGTGAGGATTAAAATGAGGCATATAGTCTTTCCAGTGTAGTTTATAACCCGTAGATTCAAAGTAAAATTTATTATTTTAGATTTTTCATTCCTAATCCATAATCTAATGCTGTTTTAAATCATTAATGAATCAAATATTAAAATGCCACAACTGTCCTAATGTCATATTGATCAGTTAAAATATTTCAGAAAAACTTGTGAGATTTAATTGAGTGAATATTTTGATTACCACAACACCCAGTATGACATCCAACCATTTTATTTTAATAATATTTCATGGAAATTGCATGAATCAATATCCTTAAGAAGAAATACTTGTGAGAAATGGAAGAAAAAATCAAACTGCTCTTCAGAAGACCAGCAAATGGATAATTATAAATTTGGAAACTGTGGTCTCCAGTGATGTCATGCAGAAAGCATATTAGCAGTAAAAGTTCATTCAATTCTATTATTCAAACATTTGAACTACAGAATATTCATTCATTCATACTATTCAGAGAACAAATATCTAACAAAGAGTATTCTTCTTTCTTCACAGCTCAGACCATATGGTCATTATGGTAACTGAGCTGAACTAATCATGCCTCACTCTAGAATGCCTAATAGAAATGACTACCAAATGAACTGATATCCAGTAACAATCAGTACTGAAAAAAAAAATGGTCTATCGAACAAGTTCAAAAAAATGTACTGAGCTGGTTCTCCCCTAGAATGGCTAGCACTTTATCTTGATAAGGCATCACCAATTAATGAAAAGAAAATTATCTGAACAAATTAAGGATAACATAAATATCCAATCAATGTCAAAACCAAGATATCTGGATGAAAGAACTGAATCAAGAAAGTACTGAGTGCTCCAGTTATCTGCTACAATCTACATTAGATTGTAGTAACAATTTCCTCCAAAAAGAATAATCTGATATCCATTTCTGCAGGGGCACTTGAAATGAAGGATCAAGGCATCCCCTTTCTTCTCCACACTCACAGTTTCAACATATTCATCTCCACAGTTGTCCTACAGAATAGAGAGTCACATACAGTTAAGAGCCACTCAATGCTCACATATCAAACTGACATTTGCAAAAGAGCCATTACAATTATAAATGTTTCACTGGGATTAAGTAATAGAAATACTAAGATTAAAAATTTGTTGTTCATTAATTTCATTGGCAAATAAAACGACTAATAAGAATGAAATAATATCAATACCATTGTGTCATCTTTTTGGCAGAGGGAGGTTACAGCATTGCTGTTACCATTGTTGTTTGTCTCTTCATTGACATCATCCGCATCATCACCCAAAATTAAATCGCAGTTCCGTATAAATTCCCTCATGCAATCTCTCATCTTCCTCAGCCACTACCATAAACACAGTTCCAACCACAAGATTAAAATCACAAACTTTCATCCACTCGAACAAGAAAGGAAAAAAAAAATACAAAGCAACCCAGAAAAACAGAATTGAAAGCAAACCACCGAATGATCACATGAAATATACATTACAGTTCCAATCAAAGAATTAAGCTCGCATTCAGATATCATAAGACAATCAACTGTCAGAAATTTTCATCCACTCAAACAAGAAAGAAAGCTAGCCAGAAAAACAGAACCACTGAATGATTAAATGGGATCCACAATTGACCCAAGAATCCTTATCAAACAGCAGCACCATCAAACACAAAATAACGCTAATTAGCCTCCAAAACCAGATCCTTAACGATGAAACAAATTAACAAATAAACCCCCATCAACAAACTTGAAGCTTTAATCTACACCAAACCCAGTAATATTTATCTAATTACGCAATCAGAAAAGAAAAAACCACAATAAAGCAAGAATCTTGGCAAATACAGACACAGAAGAACAAAAGAAAGAAAGAAAGAAACCTCGCGATGAGGGCTATCAGAAGAGCTGGAAAAAGTATTGGCCGGAGACGGCATGGGATGGCACTCAATGTAGATGATAATTATTACAATTATTACACGGTAATTGGGAAATCCGAATATGACAAAATTACAATTATAATTATTATCCTCAAACAGACCCTAACGGCGGACCCTGAGAGTAGACCCTGACGGTAGAGGCTGAGAGCGGAGGCTGAGGGCAGAGGCAGACCCTAAGAGCGGAGGCAGAGGCTGAAGGGCAGAGGCAGACCCTGAGAGTGGAGGCAGAGGCTGAAGGGCAGAGGCTGACAGCAGAGGCTGATGGCAGAGGCTGATGGCAGAGGCAGAGGCTGACAGCAGAGGCTGATGGCAGAGGCAGAGGCTGACAGCAGAGGCTGATGGCAGAGGCTGTTGGCAGGCAGAGGCTGAAGCTGAAGCTGAGGCAGAGGCTGTTGGCAGGCAGAGGCAGAAGCTGAAGCTGATGCAAATCAGAACTTTCCCGAGGCTTGTTGTAAAACAACAATATCCTTAAAACAAAATTCGTCCCCTACCGTAGGTGCAGTAGAACGTGAGACGATTGTTTCCCAGGATACAACGGAAACGTACGAGAAAGGGCACCACCAGACTCGTATCCAACGAACCACAAAGTGTTTGAACTCTCCTTTTAACAAAACAAAGAAAATGATCTTTCGTGTGTGTGCTATGTCTTTCTCTATTTTCTATTTCATTCTCTCATTTGAAAAAAAGAACTGATGTTGTTTATATAGGAAAAGAAAACACATCTCAATTAATAGAAATTAACTAGCCAATTAAATTTCATAATGGGAGATGTTACACATTGTTGTAACCACCAAGCTAATTAAATTAGCTATTATGGAAATTAAACTTTTGTAACCACCAAGCTAATTAAATTAGCTGTTATGGAAATTAAACTTTTGTAACCACCAAGCTAATTAAATTAGCTGTTATGGAAATACAAAAGGCTTGAAAATTGTGAACTTTGAGCAACAATTTCTCATTCACCCAAGCACCATTTTAAGCATATGAATATACCATTTCGAAGTACTCACGGAGGAGTATCCGAATCATTCAATAACAACCACTAACACGAAGTGGACCATGCTTAAAATTGAGCCTCAAAATGCTTATAAATAAGCATTTTTCCAACAATCCCCCACATGAATGAAATTGGCGAAAAACTTCGAATAAAATTATTTTTATAAAACATTTTATTTTGACCTAGAAGAGTTCAACGGTTCAACACCTGCATAGGATAGGTAGGCCACAGCCTTTGAACCTTCCCTTGTGAAAATATATCTCATTACTGGCTGACAGTTGACGCGATGTCATTGAACTGTACTGCCGTTCATGTAATTGGAGAACACATATCACACAGATATTTTACCTACACATTTGAGTTCTCATTATTATGTTCATTTTGGCCATGAACATCTACCTGGTTCTGCAAGAGTTTCTAAAAATGTGCCCCGTACAATTCCCTTTGAAGCGGCCCCACTTCTCTCTCACATAGGTGATTTCTTATTTAAGAGTATCTCGTAATACTCTGCTCGGATTCCCGACGCATAAGAATCATTAAAAGCTTTTGCTTAACCTCTATCCATACGAGCATCACTGTTTCATTTCATCATAGGAATGGACTAGAGGGTAACCCCCACAGTGATCCAATTATGTCTTTTACGAGTAGGTTGTCCCATTGAACCTAGTTCTTGGGATCTCCAGTCAACAAGGTTGGGTTTTCCTTCGTAATAAACATTTATCTAATGGGCTTCAGTCCCATTCCCCTCGATGATTTCACAACTAACTCTCTATTTAACCCTTTGGTTAGCGGATCCGCAATGTTATCCTTTGACTTTACATAGTCAATCGAAATAACTCCAGTAGAGAGTAATTGTCTAACGGTATTGTGTCTACGACGAATATGTCTAGACTTACCATTATACATATTGTTATGTGCCCTTCCAATTGCAGATTGACTATCGCAATGAATGCAAATTGCTGGCACTGGCTTAGACCAACTTGGAATATCCTCTAGAAAATTTCGAAGCCATTCTGCTTCTTCAGCACACTTGTCTAATGCAATGAATTCTGATTCCATTGTAGATCTGGCTATCACAGTCTGTTTGGAGGATTTCCATGATATAGCTGCACCTGCTAGTGTAAACACATAACCACTAGTAGACTTTGAGTCTTTCATGTCAGATATCCAATTAGCATCACTGTATCCTTCCTTCGACTACAGCTGGATATCTATGATAGTGCAACCCATAATTACGAGTAAAACGTAAGTACCTAAGTACTCTCACTATTGCTTTCCAGTGATCAACCCCTGGATTACTCGTATATCTGCTGAGCTTGTTTACTGTACAGGCTATATCAGGCCTTGTACAACTCGATAGATACATCAAACTCCCGATCACTCTAGAGTATTCTACTTGAGATATACCATCTCCCCTATTCTTTGATAGGTGTAAACTCACATCTAAAGGAGTTCTAGCCACAGCTGAATCATCATCGTTGAATTTACCAAGAATTTTGTCCACATAGTGCGACTGATCAAGAATAAGTCCATCTGGACTTCTCGAGATCTTTATTCCCAGAATGACATCTGCAAGACCCATGTCTTTCATGTCAAACTTGGATTTCAGCATATTCTTGGTAGATTTCACCATTTTGACATTACTCCCGACAATCAGTATGTCATCAACGTAGAGACATAAAATGACATAGCCAACTTCTGTCTCTCTGACATAAATGCATTTATCACATTCATTGATTTTAAAACCATTTGCCAACATGGTGTCATCAAACTTTTTATGCCACTGTTTCGGGGCTTGTTTCAATCCATACAAGGATTTAACTAACTTACAGACTTTCTTTTCTTGTCCTGGAGCTATAAAACCTTCAGGTTGTTCCATGTAGATTTCTTCATCTAAATCTCCATTCAGAAAGGCTGTTTTCACATCCATCTGATGTACCTCAAGATTGCGCAAAGCTGCAATCGCTAGTATCATCCTTATGGAATTTATTCTCGTTACAGGAGAATAAGTATCAAAGTAATCAAGACCTTCACGTTGTCTATAACCTTTAATTACAAGTCTTGCTTTGTACTTGTCAATTGATCCATCTGCCTTTATTTTCCTTTTGAAAATCCACTTGGACCCTAAAGGTTTACATCCTGGAGGAAGATTCACTAACTCCCAGGTGTGATTTTGTAAGATGGATTCAATTTCACTATTGATGGCATCTTTCCACAAGGCACCATCAGCTGACCTTACAGCTTCGTTATAGCTTTGAGGATCATTTTCTAGCAAAAATGTCAGAAAATCTGGACCAAATGATTTTTCCGTTCTAGCTCTTTTGCTACGTCTTAGTTCAGGTTCAACAACTTGTTGATCTTCTGGAACATTAATTTGTTCTCGGTCCTGACTATCTTCAATGATAGTCTCATGTGCCCGTTTGTGCACATCTGAATTCGAATTAGTTTTACAAGGAAAAACGTATTCGAAAAATGATGCATTCCTCGATTCCATTATCGTATTCTTGTGAATATCTGGTACATTAGACTCATGCACAAGAAATCGATAAGCATTACTGTTATGTGCATATCCTATGAAAATGCAATCAACAGTTTTTGGTCCTATCTTCACCTTTTTAGGTGGAGGAATGACTACCTTGGCAAGACACCCCCACACTCGTAGGAATTTATAGGAAGGTACTCTTCCTTTCCACATTTCTTAAGGAGTTTTCCCTGCTTCTTTCCGTGGTACCTTATTTAAAAGGTAATTAGCTGATAAGACAGCTTCTCCCCACATAATCTGAGGTAAGCCAGAGCTGATTAACATAGCGTTCATCATCTCTTTCAAGGTACGATTCTTACGTTCCGCAAGAGGCGAATAAAGAGCTGTGGTTTGATGTATGATTCCATTTTGTTCACAAAGTGATTCAAAAGGGAAAACATACTCACCACAACGATCACTTCTTAACTCCTTAATTCTTTTATTCAGTTGGTTCTCAACTTCATTCTTATAGAGAACAAATTTCTCTATAGCTTCGTCCTTGCTTTTCATTAAATACACATAGCAAAATCTTGTGCAATCATCAATAAAGGTAATAAAATATTTATTACCGCCTCTCGATTGTATTGAATTAAAATCACATACATCGGTATGAATTAGATCAAGTGGTTCAGAGTTTCTTTCAATACTATGAAAAGATGATCTTGTTAGTTTTGCCTCAACACAAGTATCACACTTATGTTTGTTATCAATTTTAAAATTGGGAATATGATTCATGTTAATTAACTTTCGCAATGAATTAAAATTAACATGTCCTAATCTACCATGCCAAAGATTAGAATACTCAACAATATAAGCAGAAGAACTAGCTTTATTGATATTTTTGGGTTTAACAACCATTACATTGAGCTTAAAAAGCCCATCAGTTACATACCCTTTTCCCACATACATCCCATTTTTAGTCAAAACTACTTTATCAGACTCGAACACCATCCGGAATCCATGCTTGTTCAGAAGCGATCCAGACACAAGATTCTTCCGTATTTCAGGTACATACAGAACATTGTTCAGAGTCAACTCTTTCCCAGAGGTCATCTTCAGAATCACCTTTCCTTGACCTTCTATCTCAGATGTTGCTGAATTTCCCATGTATATCTTTTCCCCATTTTCAGCAGGCTCAAATGAAGAAAACATGC
This sequence comes from Zanthoxylum bungeanum, assembly GCA_019454045.1. NCBI lineage: Eukaryota > Viridiplantae > Streptophyta > Magnoliopsida > Sapindales > Rutaceae > Zanthoxylum > Zanthoxylum bungeanum. Next base: position 129,106 of record SKCR01037447.1, read on the forward strand.
TCTTGTCTGAGCATACATGTCGAGTGGCACCAGTATCAATCCACCACTCTCTTGGGTTAGAACCCACCAGATTCACCTCAGAAACCACAGCAGAAAGGTTAATGTCTGAAACATCTTGAGTCATGTTTTCTAGCACATTAGCCTCTTGTTTCTTTTTCTTCTTCGGCAGTCTGCACTCAGAAGACTTGTGACCCATTTTGTCACAGTTGAAGCATTTTCCTTGAAATTTTGATTTCTTGGAAACTCCTCCTTTAGGGCCCATCTTTGACCTTTGTTCTTGAGGTTCTTGTTCTTATGGCCATGTTCGACAACATTTGCTTTGGCCTCATGAGTCATTCCTCTCTTTTCAGAAACTCGGTTATCTTCTTCAATTCTTAGCTTAAGAATCAAGTCTCTCAATGCTCATTTCTTTTCGCTTATGCTTTAAATAATTCTTGAAATCTTTCCAACCAGGTGGTAGTTTCTCAATTATCGAGGCTACTTGGAAGGTTTCACTTAAACTCATCCCCTCAGCATGAATTTCTGCTAGAATAATCTGCAGTTCTTGTACTTGGCTTATCACAGTTTTGGAATCAATCATTTTAAACTCTAGGAAACGGCCTACGACAAATTTCTTAGTACCGGCATCCTCAGTTTTATATTTTCGATCTAAAGATTCCCAAAGCCCTTTAGCTGTTTTCATTCCAGCGTACACACTGTACAAGGAATCACTTAGCCCATTCAGCACATAATTCCGACATAGGAATTCAGAATGTTTCCAAGCTTCAATGGCACTGATGACTTGGATATCAATCTCACCCTCTTTGGGTACAGGAGCATCTTCCTTTAGAAACCTCGCAAGGTTCAACGTGGTCAGGTAGAAGAACATTTTCTGTTGCCACCTTTTGAAATTCTGACCACTGAATTTTTCAGGTTTTTGCAGCAGGATTGACATGGCTCACATGTCCAACAGGTTGTCTAGCCATTGAGGCAGAAATACCTTGGCCAGCCACAACGGCTGCCATATTAAGCCCAGAGGCTGATGCAAGTTGGCCAGCCGAAGGGGCTGCCACTGCACTTTGGTCAGCCACGGGGGCTGCCACAACATTCTGGCCAGCCGAAGAGGCTGCCATATTCGGATCTACTGTGTTTGGACTGATTTCCATATCCACAGAGTACGATTTTGTTTTAAGACTGTAGATGATAATTATTACAATTATTACACGGTAATTGGGAAATCCGAATATGACAAAATTACAATTATAATTATTATCCTCAAACAGACCCTAACGGCGGACCCTGAGAGTAGACCCTGACGGTAGAGGCTGAGAGCGGAGGCTGAGGGCAGAGGCAGACCCTGAGAGCGGAGGCAGAGGCTGAAGGGCAAAGGCAGACCCTGAGAGCGGAGGCAGAGGCTGAAGGGCAGAGGCTGATGGCAGAGGCTGACGGCAGAGGCTGATGGCAGAGGCTGACAGCAGAGGCTGATGGCAGAGGCAGAGGCTGACAGCAGAGGCTGATGGCAGAGGCAGAGGCTGATGGCAGAGGCTGTTGGCAGGCAGAGGCTGAAGCTGAAGCTGAGGCAGAGGCTGTTGGCAGGCAGAGGCAGAAGCTGAAGCTGATGCAAATCAGAACTTTCCCGAGGCTTGTTGTAAAACAACAATATCCTTAAAAACAATTCGTCCCCTACCGTAGGTGCAGTAGAACGTGAGACGATTGTTTCCCAGGATACAACGGAAACGTACGAGAAAGGGCACCACCAGACTCGTATCCAACGAACCACAAAGTGTTTGAACTCTCCTTTTAACAAAACAAAGAAAATGATCTTTCGTGTGTGTGCTATGTCTTTCTCTATTTTCTATTCATTCTCATTGAAAACAAGAACTGATGTTGTTTATATAGGAAAAGAAAACACATCTCAATTAATAGAAATTAACTAGCCAATTAAATTTCATAATGGGAGATGTTACACATTGTTGTAACCACCAAGCTAATTAAATTAGCACTAATGGAAATTAAACTATTGTAACCACCAAGCTAATTAATTAGCTGTTATGGAAATTAAACTTTGTAACCACCAAGCTAATTAAATTAGCTGTTATGGAATTACAAAAGGCTTGAAAATTGTGAACTTTGAGCAACAATTTCTCATTCACCCAAGCACCATTTTAAGCATATGAATATACCATTTCGAAGTACTCACGGAGGAGTATCCGAATCATTCAATAACAACCACTAACACGAAGTGGACCATGCTTAAAATTGAGCCTCAAAATGCTTATAAATAAGCATTTTTCCAACACTCAATTTGCTGCGGGGAAAGTGGAGGCTCCTCCAGCACCGAGGCAGGGTAGGAATGTACGGCGGCGCGGCGGAGAAAATGAGGATGGGTGCCGTTGTTGGTTTCTTGGATTTTGTATGGCGGAATGTGGCCGGGGTTTCAGATGATAGCCGTTTGTGGGACCCACATGAGGTGCACGGAGGGCGGTTTACTGTCGTGGAGGTGGGTGTTGCATGCAGGTTTTTGGAGAAAGCAGGAAGATAATGTTTTTGCCATTTCTTGGAGAAAGCAATATCTTTTTGATTTCGATTGATTGACTGATTACTGAAATGCAAGGGAGAGAAGAAGAACTTCTTGTGGGTTCAGGGATTTATAATATAGAGGCGCGTGGGGGTGGGGCTTTTGTGAGCGAGCGAGTGAGTGAATATAACCGTTTCGTTTATTAACGGATTCGTTTAGTTTTAGCCGCCAAAAAAGAGTCTTGTTTATTTGTTTTCAAAAAATTAATAATAATTATTATTATTATTAGACAATTAAAATTAATCATTAAAAAAAAAAGTGATACGCAATTATGATCTTCTGATGACTATGCTAAGTGCTAACAATTAATTCACTAGATCGACTTCATAATTCTGATTTTCTTTAGCCTACTTTAACTTCCGTAGATTTTTCTAACGATATTTGGTTTTGGTGCTTGTTTTTCTAGGTTGAATGTCCAAAATATCCTGGGTTTTGTATAACAAGGAAGAGAAAGGAATATCTGTTCATTGAGATATTTCACAATCCAGAATAGGTATTGTGATTCCTACATGCATTTGAATGTTCAATCTTTCGTTTATTGATCGTCTCGGCCTCACATCTTTGCCTCTATCAACAATCAACTGGTTGAAAATGATCAAAGTGGCTTATTTAGAATGGAGGAATAATTGACATCGAAAGTAAATAAACTTGTCACTTTAAATGCCAATGTCAACAAAATTTAATTTTCTTTTGGATGAAGAAAGTTTTTGAATAAGAAACTTTTGTGCTGTATGTATCTTATGAAATCGAGATCATATAACTTTCTTTAGTATTTGAAGTCATGCATGTGTTGAATTCTAGAATTTTAATTTTTGATTTGTTCTCACACAAGCAGAGACTTGTAGTCTGTGTGACTGTAATTTTTGCTTACTCCTCTCAGCTTGTCATCCATGCATGTCATTGTCAGATTGTCTTGTTGAAAATCTTTGCCTTTTTATTTTCTGCTTAATTTCACTTGAGCATTCAGTGATCGATTTACCTTTTCCATGCAGGCAAGTGCCCGAGAAAGGGGTGCTGATCCAAATATAACAAAGTACTCCGTTAAAGTTCTACCGGTGAGTTCTAGAGCTTATTTTTTCCATTTCCTTTATTAAGTTAGTATCTAATAGGTTCTATAACCTCTTAATATATATTTTTTTTCTATTTTGTACCCAAGTTTTGCCTTTACCCCACCATGTATTGCATCGCTTTCATATCCGGATTCATTACGCAGCTCAGGTAGATCACACTTCGGAACGACTTTTGATGATACATTTGAGCAGCGGGTACAAGAGCGAGTTAGGATTGAAATACAGACTATACAACAACGACTGGATGAAGAGATACATCGCCGAGAGGAAGAGCAGCAGAAGAGAAATGAAGAAGTGCTTGATCTCAAACAGAAGATGGCAGAAATGGAGCGGTATTTTCAAATGATGAGAAACTTGAGTTCACAGCCTTCCTATTCAGGTCCACCTGATCCTCCCACTGATTGTGAGCAGAGAGATAAGGAGAATTAAGTTATATGTATTTATTTTGTGTTGTACTTTTTTACACATAACTTTTATGTAATAAAATTTTTATTTTAATATTTGTTGTGTTTATTTTATAATTTAAGTAATTATAATATATTTATTTTATAATTTTACTCATATTAATATTGTTTAAAATAAATTTAATTTCTTTAAGAATTTTAAAAAAATACAATTTTATTAAAAATAAATAAATTCATTTGCTACTAATTAGCGACGGATAATTTCGTCGCTTGCTACAGAATTAAGTCTGTCGCTGTTTAGCGAAGGATAAGTCCGTCGCTAAATAGAGACGGACTTGTCCGTCGCTAATTTGCGACGGGTATTCCCGTCGCTATATTGCGACGGACAAGTCCGTCCCTATTTAGCGACGGACTTATCCTTCGCTAAACAGTGACAGAATAGTCCGTCGTAAAATATCGACAGACTTAATTCTGTAGCAATTTATAGCAACGGAAATAAAATTTCCGTCGCTATATACTTTGCGACTAGTAAAACAGAGACGGAAAAATTCCGTCTCTGTTCCGTCGCTAAGTCGTATAGCGACGGATTAGAAGGCGGATTTTTCCGTCTCTAATTCGCATTTTTCTTGTAGTGATAAAACCCTTTGTTAAGACTTGCTTAAGCATGTTACAATAAAGTTTTGGTAAAATGATATATAATTATCCTCCAAATTAACGTAATAACATTTTAATTCTTGTAAATTTAAAAATGTCAACTTTAGTCATTGTTGTTAGTAAACTCAGTTATATTTATTGAATTAGACACGAAAATATTGGATTCTTGTATTTGGGGATGGTAACATGTAGACTCTAATTATTAGTTATTGTAAAGTGAATCTGGATTGATCAAGATTTGAAGTTATATAAGAAAAATTAAGAGAACTAAATAATAGTCGCCCACAAAACCTAATAGAGTTCGAATATAGAATTATTTATGTAAGTTTTTTCATGAATATTTTATTATTTGTTTTGTTTCAAGATTCAAACTTTAATTATTATCTCTTATACAATGATAGTTGAGATTTCGTGTTCGATAAGAAAAATTAAGTTTAAATTGAATAAATTATATTAAATTTCATTTGAAATAAAATTAAATATTTTTAAATAGCGGAAAATGGTAGAAAAGTTCTAATGTGAACTATAAACTTTATTCGAAAATTGTGGGACAAACAAATGAGACATATATATTAAGTGTAAGTAAATCAATTGTCTCATTTAAACTATAAAACCAACAAAATCTGAAGCATTTATAAAATCAATACTAAAAATAATATTAACGATTTGTTATGATATGAAATTATAATTAAAGAAGTACTCAACACGCACAAAGTGAGGGTCATATACTATTATATATAAAAGTTAAATATTTTTAAGCTTCTTTACTGCGCCACATGACATCTCACTATTAATTTTTTTATTAAAAATTAAAATTAGAAACCTATAATAAAATTAAAAACATAATTTTCTTTTAAAATAAGAAACATATTAATTTAATATGTGCAACATAATCTCTACAATATTTTTTTATTATTAAATTATAAAATTAAATTATCTTATAAATGTGTTCAATTCGCAAAAAATAAGGACCATATACTAATTATCATCAAATGAGAATTACACGAGTTTATTTTATGGATCATATCAATTTCATTGACCCATGCACGTCGATTTAGGTATAACCTTAACAGATTTTAGATTTTTATCTTATAAATGATTCGGATCTAGTTCGCTTTATAGTTTAAATGAGATAATTGGTTTACTAATACTTAAAATTATGTCTCATTTGTTTGTCTGTCAATTCTCAAATAGTGTTTCCAATTCACATTAGAGTTTCTCTCTCGTTACCTTCTCATTTGAAAACACATTTCTATTTATAAATAACTTTAAAAATATTTAATTTTCTTTCAGATGAATTCCAATGAAATTTAATGTACTTTATTGAATTTAAGTTTAAATTTTGTTATCAAACTTGAAATATTGGCTGTCACTATGCAAGTGCTAATAATCATAGTCTGCATCATAAATCACAATAAATAATAAAAAAATTCATAAAAAAACTTATAAAAATAATTAAAGTAAAATAATAAATAATAATATACCCAAAAATTAAAAAGTTTGCTAGTTTTTATGGACGAATGTTATTTATGTCTCTAATTTAGTATGAGATTATGTTTTAATACTGTAATATTTTTTATTTTAATTTTATAAGTTACTAATAGAAAAATAATTATAGAAATTAGGTGTCATGTATATTTATTTATTTTAATAGGAGATTATAATTTATATTTTTATTATAATAGATAATAAAAAAATTAATTATATAGATTATATACCACATATGTTTTTTTTTTTTTTTTAATTTTAAAGAGTCTCTCTCCCAAAAAAAGGAGACAGACTCTTTACAAGTCAATTTTATAATAAAGAGTATAATAAAATAAAAGTCAATTTTTTAAAATTTATCAAATGAATGTATAAAATAATAAAGTTTTCAAATAAATTTTTAGATTATAAATAAACACTTTTTTTTTGTCTGTAAGCCGTTATATTATATTGAATGATACATTTAGGAAAATAATTTCCATTATATTTCAGGTTAATTTGTATACAGTCCAGAATTTTGTATTTTTCAACAATCAATTGAACTATAATTTGTATTTTTAGTGTGATTGAATTACAAAAGCTTAAAAATATAATTATAAGTACATAGTGAAGTGATCAAAGAAGATTCGGTAACCAACTTGAAACTAATCAAATTCTTTTTTTTTTTTTTCTTTTCTGATGAAAGGAGGGCGGCACCTCCTAAATTTTATTGAAAACTCTCTCATGACGGAGGAAAACAGTGATTACAAAGAAATATCCATCAAACACAAAAAAAAAATTAAATTAAATTAAAAAACATACAACCGACAGGATCAATCTCAAAACGCAAAAACTGCATTAACAAAGAACAAGCTTATCTAAGCCTCATATAAGGTAATTTGCAATCGGCCTTTTAACACTACCGGAGTACCATCAATATCATCCCATGCTGTATATCCCAACAAAACTGTGCAAGAGTTTCTGCTATACCGGCAAAACAAAGGACAATGAGTAACTGTCATTTTAAACACCGTCAAAAAAAAAATATAAAACTCTAATCTCTGAATGATGAAGGATGAAATACTGTACTGAGTTGATTAAATGGCTAAAAATTTTACCTTAAAATTTAATAAAATCATATTAATGACACAAGAAACACATCTAAGACCGGACTTGAAATCTTTGCATTCAAATAGAAAAACCTGCACAAGAACCCTGCTTGTCATCTATGGCTTCTCCTAAGTCTTGCCAAGATTGATAATATAAATACCTGAGAAGCACAAACATGGAAACTGAGAATGGAACTATGAACAACTAAATTTTATCCAAGTAACAGATTTATTATCTATCAGCTTGAAGTAAAAAAACTTACCATTATATTGTAACAAGTTGAATTTGATTTTAATGCCTCTAACCTCATAATCAAATTAAGCATTTTTCCCCACTGTTTTTTTTTTTAATCCCTTTCACAATTAAACATGTAGAAAAAGCAAATCAAAACAATGAAAAAAAACTAAGATAACTCATACTTAGTCTTTGCTAAACCTCCCAGCATTGCAATTTTGCTCAAATAGCTCACACTCAACTGCATACTCCATCACAATTGCCAAATGTGTACTCAAAACCACCTACAAACTCAAATACCCATCAGCTGAAAAATTCAAAAATAAACATATAAAACATTGGTAACCCAATTAAACTCCTTAGCAATCATTAAAAAAAAAAAAAACTATAATTAAACACTACCCTCCTTGAAGCAAATAATATTCAGGTGGTGCAGTGATTTGTGATTGATAATCTCCCTAGCCACATTTTCATCAATCTGTAATTTAAACAATTAGACAAACAAAAGCACAATTCAACCTTTCAAATTAAAACGTCACCAAATATAATTTTCTTCTAGTCTTTTCTTTCAACCCCAAAAACTAAAATCAAAACTTTTAATACGAACCTAGAACACATTATACATGTATACAAATTATATATATATATATATATATATATGCATGTTATGTATAGATCTGTTGTTAGAATACTAATGAAGGTAATTCGGAAAGCTAAACAGTGGAAAAACAGATTCTCTATGGCCTCTATTCCCTCAGTTTCCAGACACTATGGCCTCCTACATTTATCTCCTTGCAGACATTGAGTTTGATAGCAGAAGATTGAGTCTGACAGAACAGGAATCGTGGAAACAGATTCTATTAGCCAATTGGCAGAAGATGCTTTCGTCAATAATATCCGTAATAAGATCAGAGAACTGCTTCTTGATACTTTCTTCAACTGATTTCCTAGGACCATTTTTCCAAAAGGATGATACCACACATTGATGTTTTCAAATTCTAAATTGAGTTACTTCAATTAAATACTAGAAAACAACCGCTCTATAGATGTTTGACATCCGTAATCATATGAAGTTACATATAAATAGTGCAGTTTCCATAAAGTTTGTTTCAAGATTAAGCTAGTCTATGAAACTGGAAGGATCAGTAAAGTTAGTCAACTCAAGAATTAGCTAAGTTCATAATTAATAAAACATATAACTATCACGAGTATTCATCCACTCAGACGACAAAGAAATAAAAACCCTTGGAATCAGAATCAAACCACTGACAGATAACATGAAATCCACATTGGACCCAAGAAAACTTTATCGAGCAGTATCACCATCACACACAAAATCACACAAAACCAGAACCTTAACAATAACAAAAACAAACAAATTGGAAGCTTTAATTTAACTACAACAAACCCAGGAGCCTTTATCTAATTAAGCAACCAGAAAACAAAAAATATAAAAAAAGAATCACTAACAATTTCAAAAGATTAAAAGCAGAGTTATAAGTACATACTAAGTGCTCAAAGAAGACTCGGTAACCAACATGAAACTAATCAAATTCTTTAATTTTTTTTTTTTTTTTTACGAAAGGAGGGCGGCACCTCCCAAACTTTATTGAAAACCCTCACTTATGGCGGAAGAAAACCGTGGTTACAAAGAAATATCCATCAAACACATAAAAAAATTAAATTAAATTAAAAAACATACAACCGACGAGATCAATTTCAAAACTAAAAAACTGCATCAACAAAGAACAAGCTTATCTAAGCCTAATATAAGGTAATTTGCATTTGGCCTTTTAAAACTGCTGTGAGTAGCATCAATGCTGCATTTCCCCAACAAAAATGTGCAAGCGTTTCTGCTATACAGGCAAAACAAAGGACAAGGAGCAATTGTCATTTACAAACACTGTCAAGAAAATATAAAACTCTAATCTCTGAATGATGAATAATGTACTGAATTGATTAAATGACTAAGAAGGACAATTAAAAAAGATGAGAAAAATTAATATTAATAACATATTACCATAGTTGCGCCATTGTTTTCCTCGTTCTTTATGCCATTCCAAAAGTTCATAATTTTAAACTGAACTTTTGGATGATGAGGAGGATGATGCCAATGAAAAGATGAATAACACTCACAACAGCATACTGTATTGAGTTGTTGTTATGAGTTAATCTCTTCATCGGCACGAACCTCCTCATCCCCCAAAGTTCATCCAACTTCCGGGCCATTTCACTCATGCAATCCCTCATCTTCCTCAGCCACTACCATCAACAATTAATAAAACATATAATTATCATGAGTATTCATCCAGACAACAAAGCAGTGCCAAAAAAAAAAAAAAAAAAACCTTAGAATCAGAATCAAACCAAAAGTTCTTGATAGGCAGTATCTTCCTCATCACCAAAAGTTGATCTTTTTTCCTTCTTTAACGAACCAACGAGGAAGATCTCCTTCCCCTCCAAGAATTCATCGTCTTCCTCCGCAGACATCCCTCTTATTAAAACCCCCACCACCACCTCCAGGGACAGAGTAGATGGAGCTAGGTGGTGCCATTTTCTTTCAAGAACGCAAAAGAGAAGGAAGAGGTTATTGAGAAGAGGCTGGTGGTGGACCGGTTCCTTAAAGAAGAACGAGCTATTTCTTGAGCTCTTCTTCTTCTTTAAGATCTGCTACCGGCTGTTGATTGTTTGATTGTTTTGGGGAAAGCCTGGGGGGTTTAGAGATTTATATAATGACGGATGGGCCGGGCTTTTGATCGCAACTGTTTTTGGCGCCCTTAATCGATTTAGGTATAACCTTAACTCTGTCTCCCAAAAAAAAAAAGAATGAGAGAGACTCCTTATAAGTTGGTCAACTCATAGATTAGTACCTATTTGATATAAATTAAAAATTTTCTTCACGATTTTATAATTATATGGGTGAATTCATAAATAATATATGTTGACGGCTGATTTTGGTCTCGGGGCAATATGGGAATATCACTCCCGAGGAAATCCTCCTCCAACTGTGAATTTGTTTGGTTATGGGGGACCAAAGGCAAATTTAGCGGAAAACAAGAGAAATACGCCAATCAGACAAGGTGATTTAACGTGGTTCGGTGGATTTTGGGATCCGACCTACGTCCACGGGCAAGAACAGGATGGTACTTTTTATTACTCAAATTCACTCCTCAGATCTCCTCTTTGCTTTTACAAATCAGAGCTCTATGACACTAACCTCTCACTCTTGTGATCATTTTCAGATGCCTTTTACACATGCTCTACCCTCCTATTTATAATAATACAGAAATCAGACTCCTATTTGTATAAGAAATCCTATTTGGACTCAATCTTCTCTTCTTGTAGGGTTTCCTGATCCGGTATTGCCTTCTTCTTCCGTATTCCCTTTTGGATTCTGACTTCTTTTTCCTTGTGAGAGTAGGATATCCTCCTTATCTTATCCACAGGAATGGGGTGTTGTTGTCTTGGACACTTCCCGTCGTCTGGTCGGTCTTTATGAGGTCGGCCATGACAATCTTTTATGTCGAGAGTGTTCCTGCCGACATCTATAGTTCTCGGTCACCCGGACCATAGTGGTCGGTCCTTTCGTAATGAGGTCGGTCCATTCATGATGTGGTCGGTATTTTTCATGATGTCAACCAGGGAAAGAATTTTACCCTTTCGTCCTTGTTGTGCTGTCTTAAATGCCGTAGTGCCTGAAAACACCATCAACATCTGTCCCCTAGTTTCCGGTTCCAACGAGTATGCGAGTTGGTGCCGGGAACTATATGGAGAGGTGTGCTGTTTGTTTGTTCTTGCTGGTAGTCGTTTCAGAATGCAAAAGAGAATCTTCTTGCCGTTTCGTTCATCTTTCCTCGAGAAGCACAACTATCATGTCTTCTTAAATGCCCATCAAATCAGGTATTAGGGTTTTTTTTCTAACTTTCGACATTTGTCAAACATCCGCTGGGTTCCCGCTAAAACCGACGGTGATGTGCCTCCCAGTCATGACTATAAGAAAAACGAGGGTTTTACTGTTCCCATTTTTTCGGCAATCGTGTGCTTCTTTTCTTCGTGATCCATTTAACTCCGCGTTCTCGAAGCTCAATCCGCGGTCTTCATCCTTCTTCGTTGCTGAGCACCTAAGGAACGAGCATCACCACAGTGTGTTAACTTCCTGTTTTTCCGAGAAGATCAAGTAAGTCTTCTGAACGATCTGCCTTCTTTTGCTGTTTTGTGTTCTATCTATCTGCTTATTTTTTCTTAGGGAGAGATTTGTGGTTTTTGCTGGGTCTTTGTTTTAGGGCACTTCTTTAGAGACTCCAAATCTAGTTTTAGCACGGGCGCCGTGGGTAGCTTCTTGTAGACTGATTCTCCCCCTTTCTCTGTTTTTCTGGGTGTCAGGGATGTCTGACAGTAATTCTTCCTCCGAAAGGCCTGTCAAAATCTCAACTCCCCCAGCTGAAGAGCTCTCCTCGGGCTCAGGGGCGCCTAGTGTAGAAGATCTTGATACTACCCCTACTCCTTCTGAGGTCGAAAACGACTCCTATCATCAAAGGGTTCCTCGGAAGGACCCAGAGCCTGGAGAACTTGGGTCGTCGGCTTTGGATATGAACTGTCCCTCTAAGATAACTGAGGATGATCTGGCGTTACTGCGGCAACGATACAGCATCCCGATAGATATTGCTCTAGAAGTTCCTGGTCCAATGGATCGTGCTAGTCAGCCTGACGAGGGCTCGGTGGCGCTTCTTCCTATCTTTTTTGAATGTGGGCTGCGGCTGCCGATGCAACGCTACTTCGCTTGGATGCTGGCCGAGATGGAGCTTGCCCCTTGCCAATTGAGCTTGAATAGCTGGAGGATCCTAGCCGGTATATATGTGGTCTGGCACCGGGCAGGTTTAGGTGTACCTTGCTTGGAAGAGGTGAAGAGGTTGTACCGTTTAAAGTCTAACCCAAAGACTCACTACGGTTGGTATTACCTCTCTGCTTACGATAGCTCGTCCAACCTCGTCCAGAAACTCCCTGATTCCAACAAGAACTTCAAGGACTCTTGGTTCTGGGCAACTGGGGATTGGGGTCGGGTTTTTGAGATCGTTTGAGGAGGACGTCTCGGTTCCAGACATCTTCAGGGCTGGAGGTTAGGAGTCTAACGCCCCTTCATTCTTTCTTTGTCCCTGTTCCCTGGTTTCTTTTAGGTTTTCTAACTTCTTTGGTTCCTCCCAGCTTGTTGGCGAGATGCTCCAAAGGTTTCTCGCCAGGTTCGGAGGCGGGTACATTGGGCTCGGGGATATGCTGCCCCCTGGAGGAATTGGTTAATGACGCGGCTTTTGTTGAGTCAGGCCTCATTCAGACCGTCCCTCCGGGAGTATCTGGCCGGTTAGGTAGGTGTCTGATGGCTGTTTTTAATGATCTTTCCTGTTTGTTTCATCATGTTTGATATCTTTGCTATATGCTCGGTCCCTGATTTCCTTTTTTCTTGTAGGCATGTCGAAGAGGCCAAAGTTTCTCGAGAAGTTGGCCGGTACCATGAAGAAAGCCGGCTGTGCTGAAACTTCCCAGGCACGGACCGATCTTGCTGAGAATATATCTCCTGGACAAGTCCAAAACAAGTGTTCGGGGGCTGTCCTCACCTTTGGGCGTGCAATCATCAGGATCTGCTCACCTTGCCAGTCCGCCGAAACCTCTTAGGAAGAGGAGGCGTCAGTTTGGGGTCGAGGAGACTGAGTTGGTCCAAGCGGAGGAGGAAGAGGAAGCTGCTCCGGTTAAGAGGAAGGACGTTCGTAGGGGGAGGAAGTCCTCTGAAAGCTCCTCCAAAAAACGGAAGGGCCCTGTGGTCCTCGGGGTAGATGACTTGGGGGAGAACATCCGGGAGGCCACTTCCCATCTAGTGCCGGCCTTCAATGAATTGGCCGAGGTGATTCCTCCTGAAGAGGTCTCGAGGTATGAGGATGTATCTCCTGAAGGTGTTGTGGCTGAGATGAGTTCTCAGATGGCGAAGGTACTTTTTTACTCCCCTTCTCGGTTTTTTGGATCTTGGTTCTCTCTTTTCTTGTATTTGACTCCTTCCTCCCTTTTTGTGTGCAGGCCAACTACCTTATGGCCAAGAACAAGGGTCTTCTTCTGACTCTGCTGTCCGAGGGCGGTCAGGCCCAGAGGCTTCAAAATCGTCTCTCCGAAGTGGAGGCAAAGCTGGCTGACCGGGAGGGGACGATAGAGAACCTTCAGTGGCCGCTGTTGAGAATTTAAAACAATAAAACAAAGGCTCTTAAGGCTGCTGCCTCACTGGAGCGAAAACTTGCTGATAATGCCCGGGAGGACTTGAAGGCCGCCCAATCCGAGATTGGCGTTTTGAAGGGGAGGGTGTCAAGTGCTGAGGCCAAGTTGAAGAATAAAGACGAAGAGGTTGCTCGGGCCCGAGATAGCCTTGAGAGGAAGAAGACCGAGCTTGAAGATAGGGAGGTTGATCTCGAGGAGAAGGAGATCGAGCTCGAGAAGAGGGGGGTGAGCTTGAGGCCGAGAAGGAGGCTATCCGCCTAGAGGGGGTTGGTGACTGTGCTGAGCTGATTCCGATGGTGCTGCCAAATCTGAACATGGACCTCATCCGTGCAGCCATCAGTTATTGCAAGGGGGATATCTCCGAGGAGGAGTTTAGGAAGTGGCTCCCTTCCCTTCCTGAGGAGGTGATGGATCCCGCCCCTATTTCGGTTGTTCCAGCTTCCGAGGCTTCTTGCGAAGAACGCCCTGAGGCTCCGGCCGCTGGTGAAGACTGCATTGAGATCCCTCCTCTCCTTCCGCCCCTGAAGTAGAGGTATGTCGTGCAGCCGAGGATGAAGCAGCTGTTCCTCCTCCTGATGCCGAGCCGCTTCTTCCGCCACCTGAACCATCAGAGGAAGAAATTCCTGCCCCTGTGCGGGCTGAATGAAAAGGGTAACCCTACCGGGGCCCTATGTACACTTCAACTTTTTGTGTAACAACACTATATACATGTATATATATGTTTTTTCTTATTTCTTCCTTCTTTTGTTTTTGTTGTGGTTCGAACAATATGAGACCCTTCAGAGGTCATTATGAACCGGAGGGGTCTAACCTGACCCCGAGCTGGGTAATGGTCCCTGATTTTGGGGGAATGTTTCCTCCCCAAATCGAGGGAGTTTGACTCGGTGGGACGTAACCCGACCCCGAGCTGAGTGAATCACTTGGTCCTGGGGGAATGTTACGTCCCCAGTCCAAAGACAGGCTCCGGGGGAATGTTATGTCCCTGAGCTGAAAGAATCACTTGGCACTGGGGGAATGTTACGTCCCCAGTCCAAAGACAGACTCGGTGGGACATCGCCCGACCCCGAGCTGTTCGAATCATTTGGCCCTGGGGGAATGTTACGTCCCCAGTCCGAAGACAGACTCGGTGGGACATCGCCCGACCCCGAGCTGTTCGAATCACTTGGCCCTGGGGGAATGTTACGTCCCCAGTCCAAAGACAGACTCCGGGGGAATGTTACGTCCCCGAGCTGTTCGACTCACTTGGCCCTGGGGGAATGTTACGTCCCCAGTCCAAAGACAGACTCGGTGGGACATCGCCCGACCCCGAGCTGTTCGAATCATTTGGCCCTGGGGGAATGTTACGTCCCCAGTCCAAAGACAGACTCCGGGGGAATGTTACGTCCCCGAGCTGTTAGAATCACTTGGCACTGGGGAATGTTACGTCCCCAGTCCAAAGACAGACTCCGGGGGAATGTTACGTCCCCGAGCTGTTCGACTCACTTGGCCCTGGGGGAATGTTACGTCCCCAGTCCAAAGACAGACTCCGGGGGAATGTTACGTCCCCGAGCTGTTAGAATCACTTGGCACTGGGGGAATGTTACCTCCCCAGTCCGAAGACAGACTCGGTGGGACATCGCCCGACCCCGAGCTGTTCGAATCATTTGGCCCTGGGGGAATGTTACGTCCCCAGTCCAAAGACAGACTCCGGGGGAATGTTACGTCCCCGAGCTGTTAGAATCACTTGGCACTGGGGGAATGTTACGTCCCCAGTCCAAAGACAGACTCCGGGGGAATGTTACGTCCCCGAGCTGTTAGAATCACTTGGCACTGGGGGAATGTTACCTCCCCAGTCCGAAGACAGACTCGGTGGGACATCGCCCGACCCCGAGCTGTTCGAATCACTTGGCCCTGGGGGAATGTTACGTCCCCAGTCCAAAGACAGACTCCGGGGGAATGTTACGTCCCCGAGCTGTTAGAATCACTTGGCACTGGGGGAATGTTACCCCCCCAGTCCGAAGACAGACTCGGTGGGACATCGCCCGACCCCGAGCTGTTCGAATCATTTGGCCCTGGGGGAATGTTACGTCCCCAGTCCAAAGACAGACTCCGGGGGAATGTTACGTCCCCGAGCTGTTAGAATCACTTGGCACTGGGGGAATGTTACGTCCCCAGTCCAAAGACAGACTCCGGGGGAATGTTACGTCCCCGAGCTGTTAGAATCACTTGGCACTGGGGGAATGTTACCTCCCCAGTCCGAAGACAGACTCGGTGGGACATCGCCCGACCCCGAGCTGTTCGAATCACTTGGCCCTGGGGGAATGTTACGTCCCCAGTCCAAAGACAGACTCCGGGGGAATGTTACGTCCCCGAGCTGTTAGAATCACTTGGCACTGGGGGAATGTTACCTCCCCAGTCCGAAGACAGACTCGGTGGGACATCGCCCGACCCCGAGCTGTTCGAATCATTTGGCCCTGGGGGAATGTTACGTCCCCAGTCCAAAGACAGACTCCGGGGGAATGTTACGTCCCCGAGCTGTTAGAATCACTTGGCACTGGGGGAATGTTACGTCCCCAGTCCAAAGACAGACTCGGTGGGACATCGCCCGACCCCGAGCTGTTCGAATCATTTGGCCCTGGGGGAATGTTACGTCCCCAGTCCAAAGACAGACTCCGGGGGAATGTTACGTCCCCGAGCTGTTAGAGCAAAATGGCCTCAGCGGAATGAAATCCAGCCCCGATCCGTTGTTTTTCGAATTTAAAGGATTTCGTCAAAAAATGAATTTTTATTCATGTTTGGGGGTGGACCGCCCTTTTTACAACAGTTGTTCTGGTTTGGTGTTTTGTCCGGCTTCTGCAAAAAAAGAAAATAGAAGAAAGGAAAGTTGGTCTTTTACGGGAAGTACTTTCGTAACATCTCGGCTCTCGGCGTTCATGGTTTCTTCAACCTCGTGCCGTCCAGACGCCCCAGGATGTAGGCTCCTGGTCTTACTATCTCAATGATCTTGTAAGGTCCTTCCCACTTGGCACCTAACGAACCCTCTTCAGGTCGTCGGGTGTTTAGGGTCACCTTTTTAATACTAGATCATCTGGCAGGAAGGAGCGGGTCCGAACTTTCTTATTGTAGAATCGGGCCATTCTCTGTTGGTAGATGGCTGTTCTTACTGCTGACTGCTCTCTTCTTTCTTCGATCAGGTCGAGGTGATTTTTGATAAGTTCTTTGTTCCGTTCGTTTTCAAAGTGACGGACCCGGTGGGTTGATACTCCATCTCCGATCTCTGCCGGGATGACGGCCTCACATCCGTATGATAGGGAGAAGGGTGTCTCTCCTGTTGAGTCCTTGAAGGTCGTTCGGTGTGCCCACAGTACCTCCGGTAGCTCCTCGACCCACAGGCTTTTGCTTGATCCGAGCCGAGCTTTCAGGTTTGACTTGATGGTTTTATTGGTGGCTTCAAACCTGCCCGTTCGACTTGGGATGGGCCGGCGAGGCGAATTTTAAGGTTATCTGGAGGTCTTCACAAAGTTTTCTGAATCCCCTGCTGTCGAACCGCTTTCCGTTAGATATTTTCACCAGTACCACGTTGGACACCCACTCTGGGTATTTTACTTCCCGGATGAAATCGGCTTTCAGCAGTTTTTCCACCTCGGTTGCTACTGCTCCGCACCGTTCCTGGTTGAATATTCTCCTCTTCTGTTTTACTGGTTTGTGTAATGGGTTCACTGCTAAGCGATGGCTTACGAATTTTGGGTCGATTCCGGGCATGTCATCGTGTTCCCATGCAAAAACGTCGGGGTACCCTTGCGACATTCCAACAAGTCTTTTCTTAGGGCCTGGTCTAAACTTCCCCCTATTTTTATGCTTTTCTTTGGCCCGAATAGTTTTACTTCTTCTAATTCTTCGGCTGCTCCGAGCCGTGCAGCTCTATCGGGCCGAGGAGCAAGGTCTTCCTTCGTATTCTCGTCGTCCTCGTCCCTCTGTCTTTTCTTGGTGCCTCTTTCCACGCAGAGGGTCTCCCGTGAGTAAGTGGCAAAACAGCTGCGGGCTATCTTCTGGCTTCCGCATATGATCCCGATCCCTTCCCGTGTGGGGAACTTTAATTTCAAGTAATAGCAGGACATCGCGGCTTTGGTTTTCATCATGAGGGGCGGCCGACAATGACTTGATAACTGCTCATGCAGTCTACTACTGTGAAGTTTACCATGATCGTTCGGGTTTGGGGGGCAGCTCCGATCGTCATTGCTAGTTGAATTCTTCCCAGTGGGACGACCGTTGAACCTCCGAAACCGTACAGAGGGGTGATGTCCTCGGTTAGAGTTGTGTATTCTACTCCCAGGCTCTCCAAGGTATCCTTGGAAATTATGTCTACCGCGCTCCCGGGATCTACAAGGATTCTGTCCACTTCTGTGCCGCCGATTGTTGCTTTGATTATTAGTGCGTCGTCATGGGGGAAACTTACCCCCTGAGCGTCTTCATCGGCGAACATGATGGGTGTCGACCGACTTCCTCGGGTGTTTGGGATTTTTTCTGTCTTCAGCACCTCTGTCCCCCGTGCTCGGCTATAATTTTTCCTCGACCGGTTAGAGTCCCCGGCCAGAGTTGCCCCTCCCGCGATGACGTTCACCTCTCGATTCCTTGCCCTTTGTCTGGCGGCCATGACCTCGTGGTCTATGTAATTGTTCAGGTACCCGTTCCGGGCCAGGTCCTCCATTTGTTCCCGCAGGTCCTTGCATTCATCGGTCGTGTGTCCCTTTTAGATTGTGGTGCAGGCAGTAGGTTTTTTTTTGTTTTTTCTGTCTGGGGGGAACCTCCTGAGGTCGGGCTCTATTAAGAGACCTTTCTCCCGTATTTCCATGATGATTTCCCTTGGCGGCTTGCTTAGGGGAATATATGCTCCCTCTCGGACCACATGGTTCACTTGAGTTGCGGGCCCTTTGCCTTGATCCTTTTGTGCCATCGGTTTGAAACTCTCTGGGTCTTGGATTGAACTTCCGGAATTCTCTCTCCGGTCGCCGATGGTCTTCTCTCCTGGTTACCCTTTCTCTGGCGGTTGTCCCTCTCCGGGATACTTTCCTCCTCTCCTTCTAGTAAGACGTACTTCCTGGCCACCTCCAGTGCAGTAGCGTAGTCTGGTGTTTCGTGGATCCTCAGGTGGGTCCATAGTTTCCCGACCCTTAGGGCCCCTTTCAGACTTTCCAGGGCTTCCTGGGATTCGTAGCCTCCGACTTCGAGTACAGTGTCATGATACCTTTCAATGAAGCTTTTCAGTGTTTCGTCGTCTCCTTGTTTTATGAGCCTTAGTTCCCCCATTGTTTTTTTAGGGGTGCAGGCTCCTTTGAAATGCCGGATAAACGACTTCTTAAGTTGGGAGAAGCTCTGAATGCTTCTCGGGGCCAAACTTCTATACCACAGGATGGCAGGTCCCCCCTAAAGTTAAGGGAAATACTTTGCATATGGCGTCGCCCGTTACTCCCTGTACTTCCATCAGGAGGACAAAGTTTTCAATATGGGATTTTGGGTCTGAGTGGCCTTTGTATGGTGCCATGGTCGGCATGCTAAATCGTTTCGGAAACTGTGCCGCCTTTATTTCTTCCGTAAGGGGAGACCCCTCTTCCTCGTCTCGGGTGTCTCCCGCCCCGATTTTCAGGTTTTCTCTCCCCATCTGGTCATCTCTCTTTTCAACCAAGATTTTATTTCGCGGGTTGTGCCCCCGTGCCGCCTCCCGTGTTCTTTCTGTTCGCCTGTTGCCCCGGGAGTGGCGTTCTTTGAACTCAGAGGTCTCCTGTACGTCCTCGTTATACTTTCTATCTTCCCTCTTGGAGTTGTAAAAACTGTCGGAGGAGGGGTCGGGCGACTGTTCCTCCTCTTCTTCTTCCCACGTGTCTTCTGATCTTCCTACCACCGCAGATCTTATCCCATAGGGGCCTCTCTTTCTGGGTCCCTCGTCTTCACTTACATCTACTACTCTTTTCCCTTTTTCTCTTCTCTGTCCGGCCTCGTTTTCAGTTCTCTCGTTGTTTATTCCTTCCATTCTTTCTAGTCGATCCATCATAGTCCTCATCCCATCTTCCATTCTTTTCATCCAGTCTATTGCCGGACCTCCTGGTTGGTGATTTCCGTCTTCCGCCATTTGTCTTATCACGTGAATTGCTTTTGTTGAAGTTCCCCACAGACGGCGCCAACTGTTGACGGCTGATTTTGGGTCTCGGGCAATATGGGAATATCACTCCCGAGGAAATCCTCCTCCAACTGTGAATTTGTTTGGTTATGGGGACCAAAGGCAAATTTAGCGGAAAACAAGAGAATACGCCAATCAGACAAGGTGATTTAACGTGGTTCGGGATTTTGGGATCCGACCTACGTCCACGGGCAAGAACAGGATGGTACTTTTTATTACTCAAATTCACTCCTCAGATCTCCTCTCTTTGCTTTTACAAATCAGAGCTCTATGACACTAACCTCTCACTCTTGTGATCATTTTCAGATGCCTTTTACACATGCTCTACCCTCCTATTTATAATAATACAGAAATCAGACTCCTATTTGTATAAGAAATCCTATTTGGACTCAATCTTCTCTTCTTGTAGGGTTTCCTGATCCGGTATTGCCTTCTTCTTCCGTATTCCCTTTTGGATTCTGACTTCTTTTTCTTTTCCTTGTGAGAGTAGGATATCCTCCTTATCTTATCCACAGGAATGGGGTGTTTGTTGTCTTGGACACTTCCCGTCGTCTGGTCGGTCTTTATGAGGTCGGCCATGACAATCTTTTATGTCGAGAGTGTTCCTGCCGACATCTATAGTTCTCGGTCACCCGGACCATAGTGGTCGGTCCTTTCGTAATGAGTCGGTCCATTCATGATGTGGTCGGTATTTTTCATGATGTCAACCAGGGAAAGAATTTTACCCTTTCGTCCTTGTTGTGCTGTCTTAAATGCCGTAGTGCCTGAAAAAAACACACTGGGGGAATGTTACGTCCCCCAGGGCCAAATGATTCGAACAGCTCGGGGTCGGGCGATGTCCCCACCGATCTGTCTTCGGACTGGGAGGTAACATTCCCCCAGTGCCAAGTGATTCTAACAGCTCGGGGACGTAACATTCCCCCCGGAGTCTGTCTTTGGACTGGGGACGTAACATTCCCCCAGGGCCAAGTGATTCGAACAGCTCGGGGTCGGGCGAGTGTCCCACCGAGTCTGTCTTCGGACTGGGGAGGTAACATTCCCCCAGTGCCAAGTGATTCTAACAGCTCGGGGACGTAACATCCCCCAGTCTGTCTTTGGACTGGGGACAAACATTCCCCCAGTGCCAAGTGATTCTAACAGCTCGGGGACGTAACATTCCCCCGAGTCTGTCTTTGGACTGGGGACGTAACATTCCCCAGGGCCAAATGATTCGAACAGCTCGGGGTCGGGCGATGTCCCACCGAGTCTGTCTTCGGACTGGGGAGGTAACATTCCCCCAGTGCCAAGTGATTCTAACAGCTCGGGGACGTAACATTCCCCCGGAGTCTGTCTTTGGACTGGGGACGTAACATTCCCCCAGGGCCAAGTGATTCGAACAGCTCGGGGTCGGGCGATGTCCCACCGAGTCTGTCTTCGGACTGGGGAGGTAACATTCCCCCAGTGCCAAGTGATTCTAACAGCTCGGGGACGTAACATTCCCCCGGAGTCTGTCTTTGGACTGGGGACGTAACATTCCCCCAGTGCCAAGTGATTCTAACAGCTCGGGGACGTAAACATTCCCCCGGAGTCTGTCTTTGGACTGGGGACGTAACATTCCCCCAGGGCCAAATGATTCGAACAGCTCGGGGTCGGGCGATGTCCCACCGAGTCTGTCTTCGGACTGGGGAGGTAACATTCCCCCAGTGCCAAGTGATTCTAACAGCTCGGGGACGTAACATTCCCCCGGAGTCTGTCTTTGGACTGGGGACGTAACATTCCCCCAGGGCCAAGTGAGTCGAACAGCTCGGGGACGTAACATTCCCCCGGAGTCTGTCTTTGGACTGGGGACGTAACATTCCCCCAGTGCCAAGTGATTCTAACAGCTCGGGGACGTAACATTCCCCCGGAGTCTGTCTTTGGACTGGGGACGTAACATTCCCCCAGGGGCCAAATGATTCGAACAGCTCGGGGTCGGGCGATGTCCCACCGAGTCTGTCTTTGGACTGGGGACGTAACATTCCCCAGGGCCAAGTGAGTCGAACAGCTCGGGGACGTAACATTCCCCCGGAGTCTGTCTTTGGACTGGGGACGTAACATTCCCCCAGGGCCAAGTGATTCGAACAGCTCGGGGTCGGGCGATGTCCCACCGAGTCTGTCTTCGGACTGGGGACGTAACATTCCCCAGGGCCAAATGATTCGAACAGCTCGGGGTCGGGCGATGTCCCACCGAGTCTGTCTTTGGACTGGGGACGTAACATTCCCCCAGTGCCAAGTGATTCTTTCAGCTCAGGGACATAACATTCCCCCGGAGCCTGTCTTTGGACTGGGGACGTAACATTCCCCCAGGACCAAGTGATTCACTCAGCTCGGGGTCGGGTTACGTCCCACCGAGTCAAACTCCCTCGATTTGGGGAGGAAACATTCCCCCAAAATCAGGGACCATTACCCAGCTCGGGTCAGGTTAGACCCCTCCGGTTCATAATGACCTCTGAAGGGTCTCATATTGTTCGAACCACAACAAAAACAAAAGAAGGAAGAAATAAGAAAAAACATATATATACATGTATATAGTGTTGTTACACAAAAAAGTTGAAGTGTACATAGGGCCCCGGTAGGGTTACCCTTTTCATTCAGCCCGCACAGGGGCAGGAATTTCTTCCTCTGATGGTTCAGGTGGCGGAAGAAGCGGCTCGGCATCAGGAGGAGGAACAGCTGCTTCATCCTCGGCTGCACGACATACCTCTACTTCAGGGGCGGAATGAGGGATCTCAATGCAGTCTTCACAGCGGCCGGAGCCTCAGGGCGTTCTTCGCAAGAAGCCTCGGAAGCTGGAACAACCGAAATAGGGGCGGGATCCATCACCTCCTCAGGAAGGGAAGGGAGCCACTTCCTAAACTCCTCCTCGGAGATATCCCCCTTGCAATAACTGATGGCTGCACGGATGGGGTCCATGTTCAGATTTGGCAGCACCATCGGAATCAGCTCAGCACAGTCACCACCCCCTCTAGGCGGATAGCCTCCTTCTCGGCCTCAAGCTCACCCTCCCTCTTCTCGAGCTCGATCTCCTTCTCCTCGAGATCAACCTCCCTATCTTCAAGCTCGGTCTTCTTCCTCTCAAGGCTATCTCGGGCCCGAGCAACCTCTTCGTCTTATTCTTCAACTTGGCCTCAGCACTTGACACCCTCCCCTTCAAAACGCCAATCTCGGATTGGGCGGCCTTCAAGTCCTCCCGGGCATTATCAGCAAGTTTTCGCTCCAGTGAGGCAGCAGCCTTAAGAGCCTATTTGTTTAAAGTTCTCAACAGCGGCCAACTGAAGGTTCTCTATCGTCCCCTCCGGTCAGCCAGCTTTGCCTCCACTTCGGAGAGACGATTTTGAAGCTCTGGGCCTGACCGCCCTCGGACAGCAGAGTCAGAAGAAGACCCTTGTTCTTGGCCATAAGGTAGTTGGCCTGCACACAAAAAGGGAGGAAGGAGTCAAATACAAGAAAAGAGAGAACCAAGATCCAAAAAACCGAGAAGGGGAGTAAAAGTACCTTCGCCATCTGAGAACTCATCTCAGCCACAACACCTTCAGGAGATACATCCTCATACCTCGAGACCTCTTCAGGAGGAATCACCTCGGCCAATTCATTGAAGGCCGGCACTAGATGGGGAAGTGGCCTCCCGGATGTTCTCCCCCAAGTCATCCACCCCGAGGACCACAGGGCCCTTCCGTTTTTTGGAGGAGCTTTTCAGAGGACTTCCTCCCCCCTACGAACGTCCTTCCTCTTAACCACCGGAGCAGCTTCCTCTTCCTCCTCCGCTTGGACCAACTCAGTCTCCTCGACCCCAAACTGACCTGACGCCTCCTCTTCCTAAGAGGTTTCGGCGGACTGGCAAGGTGAGCAGATCCTGATGATTGCACGCCAGAAGGTGAGGACAGCCCCCGAACACTTGTTTGGACTTGTCCAGGAGATATATTCTCAGCAGATCGGTCCGTGCCTGGGAAGTTTCAGCACAGCCGGCTTTCTTCATGGTACCGGCCAACTTCTCGAGAAACTTTGGCCTCTTCGACATGCCTACAAGAAAAAAGGAAATCAGGGACCGAGCATATAGCAAAGATATCAAACATGATGAAACAAACAGGAAAGATCATTAAAAACACCATCAGACACCTACCTAACCGGCCAGATCCCCGGAGGGACGGTCTGAATGAGGCCTGACTCACAAAAGCCGCGTCATTACCAAATTCCTCCAGGGGGCAGCATATCCCCGAGCCCAATGTACCCGCCTCCGAACCTGGCGAGAAACCTTTGGAGCATCTCGCCAACAAGCTGGGAGGAACCAAAGAAGTTAGAAAACTAAAAGAAACCAGGGAACAGGGACAAGAAAGAATGAAGGGGCGTTAGACCTCCTAACCTCCAGCCCTGAAGATGTCTGGAACCGAGACGTCCTCCTCAAACGATCTCAAACCCGACCCCAATCCCCAGTTGCCCAGAACCAAGAGTCCTTGAAGTTCTTGTTGGAATCAGGGAGTTTCTGGACGAGGTTGGACGAGCTATCGTAAGCAGAGAGGTAATACC